>LBNU01037395.1:32646-56331 GCA_014162995.1 Artemisia annua | reverse complement strand
CTAAAAAATAGAAGTTTGGCTAGGATTAGGTTTTAGGAAAAATACCAGGTGTTACACAGTGCACAACTCAAGTTTTCAAAGAAAGGAAAGTGCTACGCAAAAATGATTTTCGTCAACAAAGTGCACTTATCCTAAAAATGGACACTGTTGTACACCTCAGTGCGACATTCCTATTCAAACAGAGAGAAGTCTTTGTTTTTCAAAAACCTTGATGCAAATTCAACAAATCTGAAATTTCTTACATTTTTAGAATTTTGGTCAAGAAGACTCCTTCCCTCTAAACTGTTTGCAAAAGATTAAAGTTCTCAAAACATATGCGAGTTCTGAGGGGGAGTATTATAAAAACAAAAATGTTCCGATTTCATGCAAAAACAAATCCGTCTATCTCCCCAAAAGCTCTCTCTTTTTAATCACTTGATATCAAAAATATCACAATATGCTATTTTTGAGGGGGAGAAGACGTGATTAAAATGTGATAAAAAATATTTAATGATTGTGGCAGAATCTCAAAAGAGCTCGAATCAGATATATCCCTCGAATTACCGAAACTTAAATGTCAGTATTCGAAAGGATTTATCCGAGTATAAAGTACCGTTTCGAGAAACTCTTACTAGATGTGTACTTTGACGGGTCTAACTTCCTTTCTAAGGAATGTTAACAATTTCAAGTTAGTTATTAGGGCTAGTTATCACCTAAAAGCTGATAATGGATCCCTTTAACTAAGCAACGTCAACGTGTCCCTCGTGTATATGTCTATTAAGAATGGATTAATTCAAAAAGTGCTTACTCCTCCCGTATGTGCAAATTTCCTAAATAATACATGAGCACATGTGAAGGGGGAGTCCTTCAAAAGAAACCAAAAACTCTCAAAGTGTTAACAAAATTGTTTCTTTTTCATAAACACTTTGAGAAGATTTTCAAATGTTTGGTTCATTGGCAACAATAGGATAGTCATGAAGATATAAGGTGACTAAGGTTAGGAAAAACCATCCTGTGATCCGCCAGAGCCGGAGGGATCTACCCAAGGACAATTCCAATAGATTAGAATTAGAAGTCCTTAGGTATGATTTGAAAAAAAAGGAGTAAAGAATGAAAGGAGAAAGAAGGGGTTGAAGAATTAAAAAGAAAAGTAATGAAAAGGGTGAAAAGAAATAGCCCTCCATATGTTCAACCTTAGGGCAGACACCGGGTTCAACTCATATGCTACTGGTTGTTACAAAAGTGACACAGGTATTGAAGACAAGACGTCATGGACCCAGTGACGCACTGCACTTAAACCTTCTAGCCACTCGGGTATCTCTCAAAAGATACTTTTTTCATTCTCACGGGGAACCATTGTAATCTATCGACCCGTTTATTAGAGATGGTTGATATTGAAAAGGAGGCCCACTGCTCCATGCCTCCGCATAGGAAACCAAATGTGCACTTATTGAGTCTAGAGCCCCGAGATTCATCAAAAGATCTCTTAGGAACACTTAATATCTCTANATACTTTTTTCATTCTCACGGGGAACCATTGTAATCTATCGACCCGTTTATTAGAGATGGTTGATATTGAAAAGGAGGCCCACTGCTCCATGCCTCCGCATAGGAAACCAAATGTGCACTTATTGAGTCTAGAGCCCCGAGATTCATCAAAAGATCTCTTAGGAACACTTAATATCTCTACACTGGCGATTCTACATCAATGGACACCAGTTGTAAACTATCGAGTCCTACGCAGATCTTAGAAATCTGCCAGAACATTTATGAGAGAATGTACAATTGTGCTTCTCAGTGATTGAATGGAAACTCCTGCCAGGGTCAACATCAAACAGCCCTGACAGCAGGTCACTTCGGTAATCTCTTGTGGGTTACGCTTAGTGTTCGCGGTGGTTCTAAACGGTCTACAGTCGTGGGGTGATCTCCAGCGACTCACTTAATCGTGGGTGTACTTTTGTATGTCTGTGTAAGCTCTCTCGAGGGTATCCGATTAGCAACGGCCTTGGTAAGGGTTAGAGAAAGTTTTCACACTATGCTGTCAACGATCTCTAATTCCAAACCTGTAAGTACCGGTTGTTTTATTACTAACGAATTTTATGCAGCTACAACCACCATCGTGACACAAAGTTTCCACATGCTCATACATACGTCTCTAAGTCAAAGAAAGTTCTCACCAAAGATCGATGCAGAAAAGAAGTCAAAGAAAGATTCTACGTCAAGTGAAAAGGAATCTACAAAGTAAAACAACAAAGATCAAATTGAAAGAACGAGAACAACAAATGTATGTATGACAAAGACTAAAGATATATGAGCATGTTGGAAAGGCGTTAAACATAAAGACAAAGATGTGACGAAAGGCAGATATATCCACCACAACAACAAAGAAAAAAGAAAAGTCATTTATCAAAGATCACAAAGCATGAAGGAACAAAGATTAAAGACTATTCTACAACGACACACAAAGTTCAAAGACAAAAACCTGATCACGTGGAGCATCATTCGAATGACCACCCCTTAGGGGGAGATTGTTAGCATTAAATAATTATATAGAAAAGTGATGGTCATTCTCGTAGTTAGAACTTTGTAAAGTGTCGTAAACGTGTGATAGATTAGTCAATTGGGCTTGTGGACTTAGTAAGCTAATATGTTAGAAGTTATGATTATAAGCCTTCTATGTAATATAAGTCCACCAAGCCCAAGTCCATTAGAAAGCCCATGAGGCCTTTCTCTCTAAGTATATAAGCCACCTAAAGCCTCATTTGTAAGGTGTGCTTGAGTGTGTAAGTGTGTGTTTTATATGAAATATTCTCTCTAGTTTCATTCTACTTTCTCTCTCTAAAACACATACATATATATCATCAAGTCACCATCTTTACTACATATTGTGCTTGTATTAGTGATAAAGTTGATAGATTTACGGTCCTATATCAACCAAACAGTCAAATCTTGAGTGAACAATTCAAGAATCCAAATAAGCAAACTTGAGTTTAGTTGAAAACGAGCATGTATTCTCCCCCAAAACAGTTTAAAACAAGTAAAAATAGGGGGCTATGAACTCGCCTTAGCCACAACAATGCAAAGATCACAACGGACACAACTGGCATCTAGAGCTAATCAAAACGATATCCAAAAGATGGGCACGACGGCACCAAGTAGAACGAGCAGGATGGTACACCCTAATACGCATACGATTATCTCAAAATATAGCTCGTACAATAATAAAGTCTATAAAAGACAATGTGTCAGAGTTTTCGTGGATTACTCAAATCATCACTTTATAAAAAGTTTAGTATCAATGTTTCATGTGGTGTGGTAAAGAGACATAGACTCAAAATACAACTCACGCCAAAATGAAAAGACGTCAACATACAACTCACGCCAAAGAGGAATCAACATCGACATAGTCATGAAAAATGCTAACAATGCTCAAGCTAATCAAAGAAAATCTAGACTATGACGACAATTAACCATGTAAAATAAATAGGTAAGTTTCGGTGTTTACCCCATAATCCCAAATAGTTTATATAAAACATACATGTTTTATAAACAAATTAAGTTTGAATTCACTATTCGAGCAAAAGGCTTTTCAACTTCATAAAACATAAGTTTANGAATTATATAGAAAAGTGATGGTCATTCTCATAGTTAGAACTTTGTAAAGTGTCGTAAACGTGTGATAGATTAGTCAATTGGGCTTGTGGACTTAGTAAGCTAATATGTTAGAAGTTATGATTATAAGCCTTCTATGTAATATAAGTCCACCAAGCCCAAGTCCATTAGAAAGCCCATGAGGCCTTTCTCTCTAAGTATATAAGCCACCTAAAGCCTCATTTGTAAGGTGTGCTTGAGTGTGTAAGTGTGTGTTTTATATGAAATATTCTCTCTAGTTTCATTCTACTTTCTCTCTCTAAAACACATACATATATATCATCAAGTCACCATCTTTACTACATATTGTGCTTGTATTAGTGATAAAGTTGATAGATTTACGGTCCTATATCAACCAAACAGTCAAATCTTGAGTGAACAATTCAAGAATCCAAATAAGCAAACTTGAGTTTAGTTGAAAACGAGCATGTATTCTCCCCCAAAACAGTTTAAAACAAGTAAAAATAGGGGGCTATGAACTCGCCTTAGCCACAACAATGCAAAGATCACAACGGACACAACTGGCATCTAGAGCTAATCAAAACGATATCCAAAAGATGGGCACGACGGCACCAAGTAGAACGAGCAGGATGGTACACCCTAATACGCATACGATTATCTCAAAATATAGCTCGTACAATAATAAAGTCTATAAAAGACAATGTGTCAGAGTTTTCGTGGATTACTCAAATCATCACTTTATAAAAAGTTTAGTATCAATGTTTCATGTGGTGTGGTAAAGAGACATAGACTCAAAATACAACTCACGCCAAAATGAAAAGACGTCAACATACAACTCACGCCAAAGAGGAATCAACATCGACATAGTCATGAAAAATGCTAACAATGCTCAAGCTAATCAAAGAAAATCTAGACTATGACGACAATTAACCATGTAAAATAAATAGGTAAGTTTCGGTGTTTACCCCATAATCCCAAATAGTTTATATAAAACATACATGTTTTATAAACAAATTAAGTTTGAATTCACTATTCGAGCAAAAGGCTTTTCAACTTCATAAAACATAAGTTTATATCCTTGTCGGTTTTATAAGAATAAAAGGTTTTGAACAATAAATATAAGTTTAGAAAGTTGTATAAAAGTCGGCATGACGCATTCATTTATACAACATTTCCAAGTCAACGTGGCTTTAATGAACTCAATTTTCTCAAACAACATTTCCCGACAATTAAATAGAAAATTAATAAAGAGTAGTCATTGTTTATTAGACATTATTTACTTATTGTATATTCATCGCGAATCAAATATATTAAAGTCGTTAGAGTCTAATATATTGTATTCGTTTCAAGTCCAAGAATGTCTATTGTCCAATTAAATCATATCCAAGTTTAGTCCGTTAAGTAATCGTATAGTCCAATATCAATTATCAATCCCAATAAACTTACCAAAGTATACCTCACCAAAATTAACCACGCGAGTTAGTTACGCAATTATTTAACAAAAATACACACTAATTAAACTCATACACTTTACTTGACCAAAACCAAACATATATCACAATTTAATAAGGTTTTGACAAAAGTTATACTTAACACCTATAAGTTTTTCTTGGGCTTCGGCCTAGACTCACAACCAAATGCACCCTGGTTTTACCTGAAAATTTGTAGACATTACGTTCCATTTTCACAAATCATACTAAACACAAATTAACGCAACATAACCATCGACACTGTCTTGTGTTTTTATTAATACCGAATATACCCAACACCCTACGTGGGTGTCTCAAACCAAACAACTTAACAAACGCACCCGATGGGTGTTTCACCTGAACTGAGTTAAACCGAGCAAACGACCAAAACTCTACTGAGTGAGTCATTCGTACCAAACCAACAAAAACCGGGCCTTTTGTGAGTACCCTTTTTGAACCGAGACAACAATTCACAACCACACTTTAATCGGGTTTTAGCACAACCAATACTAGAATAAGCGAATCCAAAGACTATCCGAGGCCCATATACTTGTGACCCGAAAACAGGGAGGGTCCGACCCGACCCGTGTGAGTTCCAAACCTGACCCGTGAGCAAACATACACCTCTTGACTCATTTCTTACCACACGACGTAAATCAAAACAAGTTTTAATCCGTTTTTCTTTAACCAAAAAACCATTAACATTGCTTTATATATGTTTTTACATCCACGAAAACAATAACACAACCTTATATTCGGTTTCCAACAACCAAAATATCAAAACAAAAGAGCTTCAGGCTCGACTTACCAAAGAAATAAGAAAGAAAGAGAGGGACGAGAGATGGAGAAGACGGTGGTGGTATCCTCGCGAGTACAACTTGAACCACCAACGAATCCACATCAGCTCCAAAGATACTCGATCTATGCACTTAATACCTTCAAAACCTCTTATATCCTTTGATCTATACACACAAAACAACCACAAAATGGCGCGTACACGATGGTGGAGGGGTATAACAGCACGTGTAGTGGCTTATCGTAACGAGGGAGTCACAAGGTTGATGATAGTGGTGGCGGTGTGTGAAGGAGACGGCCGGAGGTGGCCGGAATAATGGGTGGCGGCTGGAAGACAATAGGAGGAAGGAGTGAAGCAGGTTTTTGCTTATCCTAAAAATGAGAAACCCTAATAATGAAAAATGGGTGGGTTGCTTCCCTTTATATACTTGTCATAAAATAAATAAAGAGTCAAATACAACTTGCAAGGTTCACAAAAGACGAGGGGCAATTGCAAAAATATTTCCACAGGGACCAAAGGCGTAACTTACGATATCTTTCATAAAATGGGGGTCGGGGCTCATTCAAGCGAGTAAACGGAAGATTCATGATACAGAAATAATACTAATGCGCTCAGAATAATATTTCCAATAAGATTGACTATAAATATGCCTCATATCTCAAAAATGAAACCAAACTAAAAATAATCATCATCTATTCGATTAGAATATATCAGGAAAAATTGCAATTTGTCACAGTCTCACCTCCTTAACGGAATCGCGTCCTCGCGATTCAATTCAAGTTAACCTTTAAGGTCTAAAGGAAATGAATATATACGCACGAGATTTCATCTTCACATTCCCACGTGAATTCTGGACTTCTTTGTGAGTTTCAACGAACTTGACAGTAAGGATACTACCGTGCTTAAGTCGCCTGACCTCACGGTCCATGACTTCGACAAGTTTCTCAACAAGGCTTAAACATTCATCAAGATCTCTCCCAGCGGAATAGCGGCTGCCTCATCGGCAAGTCATTTCTTCAGGTCACGCACATGCAACGTCGAAAATAATGTTGAGTCCCGACGGTAGCTCGAGCCTGTGAGCTACCCATCCAACTCCAGCAAGGATTCAAAAAGATCAACATAGCGAGGATTAAGCTTTCCACGTTTACTAAACGCTTCACACATTCTCATGGTGACTTCCAAGCTTAATATAGACTCAATCGGGGAATTCAAGAGGTTTCCGGAATGTGTAACGATTCGCGAGTGACTTGCATCTCTCCATTTCGCCTTTAGACGATATCCTCGGTAATTTTATGAATTGAATCAGGTTCAGGGAGTTGGGTATCTCCATTTCTATCCAACAAAACAGCGATCGGCACCTACGACCATAGGGAGTCTCTGTACTGAAATGGTGGGTAAGAGAGAATTTGACCAACAGGAGGTGTCTATCCCAACCATTGTCAAATTCGATTAAGCAGATACACGATATAGTCCTCCAATGCTTGAACGATTTCTTCACTTCAGCCATTGTCAAATGGAAGATTCATGATATGTCCTCTAAGATCTATCAAGGTCTATAGTTTCAACAAGTGGTATCAGAGCCTCGGGAGGGTCTCTGTGTACTAAGAACTACTTTTCTTCACTCCAAAAACACCTTTCTATCACCTTACAACAATGTCAGCTCATTCAGATGAGTCAGACGTTAATCAAACTCCCAACACATCAGCAGCTTCCATTCAGCAGCTTACCCTCACCAGCAGCAATGCAAAGTTCCCTTATCTCAAGAAGGATGAATATGAGATTTGGGCGATGAAGATGAAAAATTGGATCACCAACACTGATTACAATCTCTGGAATGTGGTCCTAAATGGCAATAGCTTGAAAAATACTGGGACAGACCCTAATGGTAACATTACTATAGGACCTAAGATATATCAACTCTATCACTCATCTTTAAGCTTGTATGGTGACTTAAGAATATATATGTATGTCGTATGGTATAGTAAAGAGGAAGAGATGAAGAGAACTTGTATTACACTAGAAAGAACACACACATACACACTCTCAAGCACCCCCACAAATGAGGTGTGTGGAGGCTTATATAGTTCCTAGCATAAGCCACATGGGCTTTCTATGGAATTGTTCATGGAGTGGATTGGGCTTGATGATTACATAAGATATAAGGCTAATATTACTTAAACTACTAACCTATTAGCTTAGCCCAATCCACGAGCTCATTAACTATTCAATTACATAAACTACGACACGTCACAAAGTTACTAGTTTGAGAATGACCATCACTTCTTAATACATATCTTTAATGCTAACAATCTCCCCCTAAGGGGTGGTCATTTGAATGATGCTCCACATGATTAGGTCTTCTCTGTTCTTTGTCTTGAACTTTGTGTGTCATTGTAGAATAGTCTTAGTCTTCGTTCCTTCATGGTTTGTGATCTTTGATGAATGATTTTTCCTCGTTCTTTGTCTGCCTTTCGTCACTTCTTAGTCTCTGGTGGTGGTATGCCTTTCTAACATGCTCATACGTCTTTGGCCTTTAAGATACATACATTTGTTGTTCCCGTTCTTTCACTTTGATCTCACTTTGTAGATTCCCTTTTGTATCGTAGAATCTTTCTTTGAACTTTGATATGCTTTGATCTTTGTGAGAACTTTCATTGACATCGAGTTGTATGTATGAGCATGTGGAATATTTCGTCATGATGGTGATTTGTTGCTGCATGTAAACAGTTAGCAATAAAACATCCGGTACTTACAGGTTCGGAATTAGAGATCATCAACAGCATAGTGTGAAGACTCCTTCTAACCCTTACCAAGGCCGTTCCTAATCGGATACCCCCGAAAGGGCTTACACTGACATACCGAAGTACACCAACGATTAGGTGAGTCGCTGGAGATCACCCCACGACCGTAGACCGTTTGAAACCACCGCAAACACTAAGCGTAACCCACGACTGATGTTGACCCTGGCAATATTTCCGTTCAATCATTGAGAAATACATAAGTAAATCCTCTCATAAACGTTCTCGACAGATTGCTAAGATCTGCGTAGGACTCAATAATTTAGAACTAGTGTCCATTGATGTAGAATCACCAGTGTAGAAATATTAAATGTTCCTATGAGATCTTTTGATGAATCTCGGGGCTCTAGACTCAATAAGTGCACATTTAGTCGTCGGAGGCATGGAGCAGAGGACCTCCTTTTCAATATCAACACATCTCGGAGTGAGAGGTCGACAGATTATGCAAGGTTCTCCGTGAGAATGAAACAAGTACCTTTTGAGAGATACCCGAGTGGCTAGAAGGTTTAAGTGCAGTGCGTCACTGGGTCCATGACGTCTTGTCTTCAATACCGGTGTCACCTTAGTAACAACCAGTAGCATATGAGTTGAACCCGGTGTCTGCCCTAAGGTTGAACATATGGAGGGCTATTTCTTTTCACCCTTTTTCAATACTTTTCTTTTTAATTCTTCAACCCCTTCTTTCTCCTTTCATTCTTTTCTCCTTTTTTCAAATCATACCTAAGGACTTCTAATTCTAATTTATTGGAATTGTCCTTGGGTAGATCCCTCGGGCTCTAGCGGATCATAGGACGGTTTTTCCTAACCTTAGTCACCTTATATCTTCATGACTATCCTATTGTTGCCATTAAACCAACCATTTGAAAATCTTCACAAAGTGTTTATGATAATGAAACATTTTAGTTAACACTTTGAGAGTTTTGATGTCATTTTGAAGGACTCCCCCTTCACATGTGCTCATGTATTATTTCAGAAATTTGCACATGCGGGAGGAGTAAACACTTTTTGAATTGATCCATTCTTAATAGACATATACCCGAGGGACACATTTACGTTGCTTAGTTAAAAGGATCCATTATCAGCTTTTACGTGATAACTAGCCATAATAACTAACTTGAAGTTGTTAACATTCCTTAGTAAGGAAGTTAGACCCGTCATAGTATACATCTAAGAAGAGTTTCTCGAAACGGTACATTCTACTCGGAGAAATCCTTTCGAATACTAAGTATTTAAGCTTCATCAATTCGTTGGTCAAATCTGAGTCGAGCTCACGAGATTCAGCCACAATTTACACATTTAGATCACATTTTAATTTCATTTCTCCCCCTCAAAAATAGCATATCCATGGTATTTTTGATAGCGATTGATTAAACCCTTTGTTTTTTGGATAGCTCATGGGGAGAAACAGATGTCTAAATTCTGTATTAGTTTCTTTTAAGCATGACCTTTTTGGAACATCTTTTTATTACTCCCCCTCAAAAATAGAACATTTTTGATTAAATTAAGATTTTAAGGATTTGAGGGAGTAATATCTTGAGCAAAGTTTTGAAAAGTTTTGAAAACCTTTTGAAACATTTTGAATTATTTTTGCTCAAAATTTAAGAAGACATTGATAAGCTTTTTGTGAAAAGTCTTCCTTTTTGATAGGATTGTCGAACTAAACAGTACAACAGGGTCCTTTCTTTGAAAATCACGGGTCATACATTGTTATGTGTGCATAAGCCATAATGTTTTTTGGATAAGTGCTCGAAAAGTATTTAAAACCTTTGTATGATTAAGCACTTTCCTTTCTTTGAAGAACGAGTCCTTAGCTGAAATACTAAGAAGTCATTATGTTTTTGGTTTAGACAACAACTTTTGGAACCCATTTAAGCACGCCGCCAATGGGTTTACCACATTTTGAAATCCATTTGTAAGTTGTGTCAATCCGATACAAAGAAGTTGAATTCCAACGAGGACTGAAAACCGGTGTTTCATTTTGAAATAAAACTCGTGGGATCAACGGTCATTTAAAACTCTTTTTCTTTTGATGATAGTTTGAGAAACCCGGTGTTTCTGTTGGAGTTTTAAAACTTGAAGAAGAAGTTTTCCATCCATTGTTGAAATTCCTTTTAGAAAAAAATGGAAACCTTCCAGAATTTGGATTTTTCAAAGCAGAGCCATTGTTTTGTTGTCGCGAAAGCATTTCAGAGTATGAATATTTTAAATGTTTTGAACGACTTCGCTTTGGTTTCCACACTGACGTTACTGGAGTAAAACGAGAGTGTGGAGTTTGAAAAACTTGATTCTTTTCTTTATGAGCACTTTTATTTGAAACCTTTTAAGGAGTAAATGTTTCAGAAAAATTAGGTCTCTTTGGAAATTTCCTTCCTTTTTGCAAAGAATAGGTTGTAAACTGAGAAACCTTTTTCAAAAACGGTTTGGAAGATTCACCCGTGTAAAGCTTTTCCGAAACACTTACTTGTGGTTTAGACTCGTTTGAAACATAAGATTTTCCATTTGACCGGTTAAGAACATCAAACTTTGCTTTTAAGGCATTGTATGAAGTTCTCAAATCAGTGTATTCTTTTTGAAGAGAAAGATGATCGGATGATGCCAGTTTTTCATGTAAAGAAGCATTTTGATTTTCAAGATGTGCAAAATATTTTTCATATTTTTCTGTTTCGATTGAAAAATCATTTTTGGCATCCCCAAAATCCTTGGTTTGTTGTGCAATTGTCTTTTCCAATTCATCAATTTTCTTTTGAAGCACAGATTTTTCTTTTTCAAAAAGATGATTTGGTGCGATCAGAGAGTCAGATTTGTTTGAAATTTGATTCTGAACTCTGGATCATTTGATTGAATCAAACAAGTTTTTGTAAGTCTCTTTCAAATGTTCATTTTCTTTTTGTAATGATGCCACAGCCTGTTCCAACTCAATATTTTTTGTATCAAGCTCGTCAAAATCAAACTTCACTTTGGTATCATCACAATTTTCTTCAAAAATATTTTCTTTTCCTTTAAGCATCGATGTCAAAGAGTTTGCAGAAAACATTTTCTCATTCTTCTCTTGCAGTTTTAGTTGGAAAGAGATACTTTGTACTTCGAGTTTTGTAAGATCTTTCTCAAACTGAGCAGTTCTTTTTGACAATTCTTCTTTGACATCAGCTGCTTCTTTTGAAAGCTCGGTGATTTTCTTTTTGAGAAAAAGATTTTCAGATTTCAAAGAAGATGTTTGTTCATAATTCACATTCTCACACTCATGGCTGACAGATACTGGCTTGAATGACTCTATTTGATTTGTGAAAAATTCCTTTTGAATGTCAAGTATTATGCATTTTTCATCAAATTCGTCTTCGAGAGAAGGAACGTACTTTAGATCTTCTCTCATTTCCGTTAGAAGATGTTTTTCAAAGTACTCAAAACATAAGTTGATATCTTTCACACGAGGTTCAATCTCATCTTTCAAAATCTTTTTGACTTCTATCTTAAGGCGTACATCTGATGAAAGAGGATTAGAGAAATAATTGTAGGTGTTTTGTTGCTTAAACCAAGTGACCTTTAACGTTTGCTCAATGTGGTGTTTAAGATTACAAACTGTTTCCTTGCTTTATTTTGCCATAAATTAGCATCATAAGTAGCAAGTTGAGCTTCTTTGAAAAATCTTTTCACATTTGTGTCTTTTCTTTTGAAAGGTTCTTTTGGTATATCTGTCAATTGTGTACAACCATACACAAAGCCTTGGTACGAGAATGTGGTTTTTCTTTGTTTGACTTTCAAACGTTTTTCCTCTTCACATTTTAAAATATCTTCAGACTCAAACAGAATGTCTTTGTTTAGAAAACCCAGTTTTTCATTTTCCAAATAATTTTCCGAATGATCAAGATTCACAAAACCTATTCCGGATGTTTGTTTATGAATGTCCTCATCTTTTGTAGGCAACATGTTTAGAGTCTGAGTAGTCTGTCCCAATTTATGAAGTTTGTTTTCAAGATCGTTTACTCGTTTCAAAAACTCTTGGTTTTCATTCTCAAGTTTTCTGTTAACAATCTCAAAATTTGAAGTGGTTTTCTGAAGCCTTGAATTTTCACTTTTTAAATCAGAGTTCTCTTTTAAAAGCGCTTCAACCTTTCTATTGTTAAGAACCATTTCCTCATCCAGTTTTTGAATGGAACATTTTTTTTAATCCAAAACAGCTTCTCTATAACCAACTTCAAGTGCTTCTTTTTGTTTTAAGAGTTGTTTGACAGACTCTCCATACATTTCAAACTTTTGAGCGTGAGATTTAAGGTTTGAGATTTCAATTTCAAGTTCAGCATTTCTTTTTGTTGCATTTTCAAAACGTTTTTCCATTTCTTTAAATCTCTCAAGCTCTTTGTTCAAAAAGACATTCGCTTGCTTAGCTTCACAATTGTCGTTTTGCACTTGTCAAGTTCATGTTTGAAATTATTGATTAATGAAGCAAATAAGGCATGATCTTGTTCATAAGAAGATCCATCCTGGGCAGGCTCACCTCCATTAGGATCCATATATGGAGTAGCAAGAGTGATATTACTATCATTCTGTTCCACCACATATGTGTCACTAACAGACTCAGGATGCGCAGGATATGTCTGATTATGAGCAAACACATTATCGAACACAACAACATTATCAAGATCATTTGAATGTTGTACCTTATTTAATGTCTCTGTGTCAAATGAAGGTATGATATGATCATCTTCGTTATCCCAAACAGCTTCATCCGTGTGTGTACCATCAGCATCCGAATCATACCTTGGACTACTGCTTTCAACCTGTTGTTCTGAAGATGAATCACTTCCCGTGAAAACCAAACTAACATCTGATGCTTCACCTTCATTGACTGTTTCTTCTTTTGTTTGATCATCTTTGTCTGTCTCTCTTTCAATAACCTCTGTTTCCTTTAACTGCACCTCTCTTTCAATTAGCTCTCTTTCCCGTTTCAGCTTCTCAATTTCATTTAACTCAGCTTCCTCAGCATCAAGTATCTTTTCGAGGTCACCCATGTCATTGATGCATTTAGTTCTAAAGGTCGTATAATTTACCTAAAATCTTTGGTATCAATAAACTCTGACTGGTTCAATAACCAAGGGTTAAATATACTCTAAAACTGAGTTTGGATCACTTTAAGAGCTTCCTTGCAGTCACGCGTATGAAGTTCTTTTCCATTAAGTAGCTTTTCAAGTTGATTCAGGCTTTGGATGAGTTTTTCTTTAAAATGATGAAATTGGACTCTGATGTAGTATTCAAATGCCTCATCGAACATTGGTTCATATCCTAAAGTATTTATAACCTTCTCAATCTATGACTTGAACACTTTAAATGCTTTCTTCGAATCTCTCTCTGTTATTTGTATTTCCTTTTCCATTTAATTCTGATGTGTAATAAAGTTGATCTTGGATCGATTCAACTAAGTAGGAGTTGTGTTTGTTTGTTGAAAGTTGTGTTACTTGTGATGATTGTAAGTTAGATTAGGTGAATTGTTGTTTGATTGTGATTTGATCAACTATCAGTGAAGAACAAGTGTCAACTCGCAGTAAAAAGTTAATCAACCAGCAGTGATGAAATGTATCAACTCGCAGTGAAACTTAATCAACCAGCAATGAAGAAATGTATCAACCAGCAGTGAAGAATATGATCAACCAGCAGAAATATTATCAACTCGCAGGGGATGAACAACCAGCAGGAGTATTATCAACTCGCAGGAGATGAACAACCAGCAGGAGTATTATCAACTCGCAGAAGATGAACAACCAGCAGGTATCAACCAGCAGTCAGAAATAGACAACTCACAACCAGAAAGGGACAAAACTATCANCTTAATCAACCAGCAATGAAGAAATGTATCAACCAGCAGTGAAGAATATGATCAACCAGCAGAAATATTATCAACTCGCAGGGGATGAACAACCAGCAGGAGTATTATCAACTCGCAGGAGATGAACAACCAGCAGGAGTATTATCAACTCGCAGAAGATGAACAACCAGCAGGTATCAACCAGCAGTCAGAAATAGACAACTCACAACCAGAAAGGGACAAAACTATCACTATCAAATCACATGTATCAACTCGCAGGCAAGAAACTATCAACTCGCAGCAAGAAAAAATCACCTAAAATCACCTACAAATCACTCTATTTAACGTTTTGAACCGATTTCTTTTGCACAGGTTCTTTAAAAACACTAAATCTTCAATAAAAACAACAAATTTAACAAAAAAACATGTAAAGATTGAATCTTTTGATAGTAACAAGGTAAAGAAACAAAAAACACAACCTTTTCATCAAAAGTTTTAACAAAACAAAAAAAACGAATTCACACACTCCTAAAACGTTTTTTGGCTATTGATACCACTTGTAGGACCTAAGATATATCAACACTATCACTCATCTTTAAGCTTGTATGGTGACTTAAGAATATATATGTATGTCGTATGGTATAGTAAAGAGGAAGAGATGAAGAGAACTTGTATTACACTAGAAAGAACACACACATGCACACTCTCAAGCACCCCCACAAATGAGGTGTGTGGAGGCTTATATAGTTCCTAGCATAAGCCACATGGGCTTTCTATGGAATTGTTCATGGAGTGGATTGGGCTTGATGATTACATACGATAAAGGCTAATATTACTTAAACTACTAACCTATTAGCTTAGCCCAATCCACGAGCTCATTAACTATTCAATTACATAAACTACGACACGTCACAAAGTAACTAGTTTGAGAATGACCATCACTTCTTAATACATATCTTTCATGCTAACAATTACCATTTTCCCTCCTACTACTGCTGAGGAGGTGATTGCAGTTCAAAGAGAGAACAAAGCAACAACTATCTTGCTTCATGCTATACCAGATGATCATATGGGTGATTTTCACTATCTTGATGATGCCAATGATATCTGGAGGGCCATTAAAGCACGGTGTGGGGGTAAGGACGAATCCAAGAGGATGGGGAAGTCCATGCTCAAGCAGGAGTTCCAGGAATTCAAGATATTAGAAGAAGAAGGTATACACAAGGGCTATGACAGATTTCAGAAAATTTTGAGTCAGCTGAATCAGCTGAAAGCCAAGCCTAACAATGAGGACTGCAATACGAAGTTTTTAAGAGCCCTACCTCCTTCTTGGTCTCAAGTCAGCATTGCACTTAAAACCAAGGGTGGCCTTGACTACCTCTCTTTTAATGATCTCTACAACAAACTCATGAGTCTTGAGCTTGATATCAAGGGGCACTCTTCCTATTCCTCACCTCCTACAAACTCAGCATTTGTCAGCACTACTTCTAATAGGTTGACATATGCTGCAAGTCCAAGTTCGTCTTCAACTTCATCTTCTAAAACCTCTACTGGACCAAAGAATCATCCACAATCTAGTAGTGTATTAGAGGATGTGCTTCATTCATTTGTTGTTGACTATGAACCACAACAACAACTTGCTTTTGAAGATTTGGAGCAAGTAGATAAACTGGACTTGGATGAGATGAATTTGAAGTGCCAGATGGCTATGCTTTCAGTTCAAGTCAAGAGGTTTGAGAAAAAAGCAGGGAGGAAGATTAACTTCAAAGGCAGGGATCCAGCCAGATTTGACAAAAGGAAAGTGAAGTGCTTCTCATGTGGTCAAATGGGTCATTTTTCTAGGGAATGCACTGAGAGGAAGGCTGATGACAAGACCAGATACTCTGCCTACAAGAAGACTGAAGTGGAAGAACCCAAAGCATTGGTATCTGTGAATGATCATGTTGATTGGAAGGATCATGAGACTGACGATGTGGAGAGTAGTGCTTCTCAACTCTACTCATACCTGGCATGTTGTGAGACTGAAGATGAGGCAGAAGAATTTGCCTTGATGGGCATCTCATCTCAGGTACAAAATTGTGTTTTTGGTTGTTATAGTAAATATAATGCTCTTAAGAAATCTTATGATGAAATTAAACCACAATATAAAGATTGTTATATAAAAGTACAAGCATATAAAGAGGCTGTTAAAACATTAGAGCAACAAAAAGTCTGGTTCCAAAAGAATCAATTAGCTTATGAAGAAAAAATTAGGGTGTTAAAAAGAGACTTAGAGAATATTGAAAATTTGTTATAGTTCTCTGAAAAAGAAAAAGAAAAAGTTGATTTAGAAAAACAACAGTTACATGTTAAATTTGACAATGAAGTTGCAGGTAGACATAAGTGGCAAAAAGGGGATAAAAGTCTTGAGAAATTAATTGATAGTTGTCAGTCCATAAAGTTTAGGAGAGCATTAGGATTTGGTGACTATATAGGACGAGATGAGGTATACGACCCTAATGAGCCAAGTACTTTTGACCCTGAGCCTGAACCTCCTTTGGAATTTCAAAAACCTGTCAAGTTTGTTAAGGAGGGTGAGATGCATAATGTACTCTCAACAATCACAGGAACTTTTATGCCAACCTCAGACCACCTAGACTTAGTTGAATCACAATTAGAGACTGGTAATAAGTCTTCTGACTTGCCTACCTCTGGCAATGAATCTAATGATTGTGTATCTTGTTCTTTCAATGACAAGAAATTTAAGACCCCTTAAAGTAGCTTTGCCAGTTGTGATTCAAGTCCCAAGACCTCACCCAAGCCATCACCCAAGTCTTCTTACAAATCTGCTGATTTCAACTCAAGAGTTGCTGCTGATGAATCACTTTCAAAGACATCATCTTTTGAAGACTTCTCTTTTTATTCTATGAAAAACAATTCCTTTCAGTCTGTTAAAAACAATTCAGTTTATGGTTTGAATAAGTTTGTTTGTAATAAAACATCTAATGTTATGAACAAATCTTCTAAAAAGAAGACCTGTTTTGTTTGTGGTTGTAAATTTCATCTTATTAAGGATTGTGATTTTCATGAGAAGAGAATGGGTGTTTGTGCTGATCAACAGAGACCTAGACCTAAGTGGAAAAATGTTAATAAGATTCCCTCATTTGTTCCACAAGCAACACATAACACCAGCAGATTCATTTCTGCTGACAAATCAGTTTCTGCTGATAAGTCTGATTCTGCTGGTAAGCCGGTTCCTGCTGGTAGACCTTCTTTTACTGGTAGAAACAGGCATGTTGCTAGACCATTTTACAGACCTCCAAGTTCTTACTTTCATAATGGTTTTTGGCCTAGTGTTTATGACCTAATATATATAGGGGGGGCATACTGGGATACTGCTGTTAAGCCCTCAGCAGGTTGTTTTTGGAGAAAACATAGACCATCTACACACAGAGGAATCAAGAACAATGGTGGATCTCATTCATCTACATGGCCTCACTTTTATGATCCAAAAGGCAGGCTCAAGTCATTCATGACTTGAGTCTCCCTATGATACTAACATTTTTGTATATTTTTGTTGTTGTAGGATCATCCTCTTATGAGTAAAGATGTAGGTATAGTAGATAGTGGTTGTTCTAGAAGCATGTCTGGGAACAAAGATAGGTTGCATGATTTTGTGCCAATTACTGGAGGCACATTACAATTTGGAGGAGGAAATGGGAAAATTACAGGGAAAGGAACCATTAGGACCTCTAAGCTGGACTTTGAAAATGTCTACTATGTGCAGGAGCTACAAAACTTCAATTTGTTCTCAGTTTCACAAATTTGTGACACAAAGAACAATGTTCTCTTCAATGAGAAGGACTGTTTTGTGCTTTCTAAGGACTTCAAGCTACCTGATGACAGTAAGATTTTGCTAAAAGTTCCAAGGAGTCACAATCTATACACTTTCAATTTGAATGATGTCCAGCCGGAAGGAGATCTAGCTTGTTTAGTGGCAAAAGCATCCTTGGATGAATCTACCAAATGGCACAGAAGGATGGCACATGTAAACTTCAAGACCATCAACAAGTTAGCCAAACATGGATTGGTCCATGGACTTCCAACCAAAGTCTTCACCAATGAGCACAATTGTGTTCCCTGCAACAAAGGAAAGCAACACAAAGCATCATACAAAGCCATTACTGCAGTGAGCACAATTTCAGAACCTCTTCAGTTGTTACACATGGATCTTTTTGGTCCCACTTCCATCAGAAGTATTGATTATAAGTACTTCTGCATGTGGTCACTGATCACTATAACAGGTTTTGTTGGGCATTCTTTTTGGGAACTAAAGATGAAACTTTTCAAACTCTTAAAGAATTTATTACCCTTGTTGAAAACCAGCTAAATAAGAAGGTTAAAAGTATAAGGTGTGATAATGGGACAAAGTTCAAAAATGCTAAGTTAATTGAACTCTGTGGGTATAAGGGTATAAAAAGGGACTATAGCAATGCCAGGACTCCACAACAAAATGGGGTGGCTGAAAGGAAGAATAGAACCCTCATAGAGGCAGCAAGATCTATGCTTGCTGACTCTAAGCTACCCACTATGTTTTGGACTAATGAGGCGAAAAGTGTTACGCTTTTAGGGGGTCATTTAAGCCCTAATCCGTAATTATTTGATCAAATATTGCCTTAAATCGTTCCTTTTGTCATTTTAGGTACTTTGGAGAAGAAATCTGGAAAAGAAGGTATTTTGGACGTTTTTGAAGCATAAAAGTGAAGAAAACGACAAAGTCTCAAATTATGCTGGAAACAGTACCTGACGGCGTCACTCTTTATGAGGTGACGGTGTCACGCTTTGATAAAGAGGTGGATAATTTTACACTTGACGGGCCAGAAAGATTTTGAAGCATTTACACGTGACGGCGTCACGTGTTATTTCACCAAGGCCGTCACGTTATAAGTTAAAGAGAGACGGCCCATAGAGTTTTAAAGGGGGACGGCGTCAAGAGTGGATCTGAGCAATCCGAGAAGAGTTTTGGCGGCGAGGTGACGGCGTCACAAGCTAAAACGTGACGCCGTCAATTTGTAAAATCTATATATAGTTTTCTAATTTTCATTCATTAAGTGTGTAACTTTTGGGAGAACTTTAGGGATAAACCCTAGGTCGTGGTTCACTGTATTCTCAGGGGTTTTTCACCCTTGAATCATTCATGTTCAATTAAAGATAAGTCTCCTTTCAAATCAATCAATATGTCTATGTGTTGCTTTATTATATCTTATGCTTGTTTTTTACTTTAACATGCTAGGCTAGGTTTCTCTTGTGTTTGCTTAGATCTAATGAAACCTAGCTATTGATTACTTGTTGTTGGTTTGTTATTGATTGTTGTGGGTGGGTGATGTCGATGTTAGGCTTAAGAAAACTGGCTAACCTCCTATACGGTAACTTGCTTGAGCGTCTTAAGAAACATGAATCGGATGTGTACTACGATTATATGGTTGTATTTAATGCATAAGCGAATTCTAGTGATCCCATGTTAGGAGCTTTTAGTCGGCTCGACATAGTAGTGAAGTAGGAGCTTATAGAGTTAGGGAAGATCGTACACGGCCCTACGAATGGTTTAAAGGAATACAACTCGTCATCCACACAATTGTAACAAACCAATTAACCGGAAAAAGATAGCTAGGGAGTAAGGAAATCTAAGTAAACACACTTTTCTCCATATAAGTTTCACAACCAATTTACCTTTCTTGTTATTTTATTTTATTTGCAATAGTAGATATTTGGGTTAGTTGATTAGCAACTAATTCCACCCACTCTTCCAAATACCTGAGATTTTACTTGCTTTCATAAAATATAAAAATACAAAAAGAATCATCCCTCAACCCTTAGACCTAAATTAGAGTAGNGGAATACAACTCGTCATCCACACAATTGTAACAAACCAATTAACCGGAAAAAGATAGCTAGGGAGTAAGGAAATCTAAGTAAACACACTTTTCTCCATATAAGTTTCACAACCAATTTACCTTTCTTGTTATTTTATTTTATTTGCAATAGTAGATATTTGGGTTAGTTGATTAGCAACTAATTCCACCCACTCTTCCAAATACCTGAGATTTTACTTGCTTTCATAAAATATAAAAATACAAAAAGAATCATCCCTCAACCCTTAGACCTAAATTAGAGTAGTTTCCAATCCTAATGACACTATTCCCCGAGAGAACGATCAATCCCTCGGTACTTGCCACTTCACTATACTACATCGGTCAGGTACACTGCCTGGTGGGGGTTGTAAGCTTTTCAAGATCCCTTGAGAGGTAAAAACTATTGCAAATGTTGCAAAACCCACGCATCATGGACTGAAGCAGTAAGCACTGCTTGTTATGTCTTGAACAGGGTATCTATCACTAGGCCTCATAACAAGACACCTTATGAACTTCTGACAGGGAAAGTTCCTACTATAGGTTACTTTAAACCTTTTGGATGTTATGGGACCATTTTGAATACCAGTGACCACTTAGGAAAATTTGATGGGAAAGCTGATGAAGGGTATATTGTTGGCTATTCAGCTCATAGTAAGGCTTACATGATATATAATATGTCTGCTAAAAGAGTAGAGGAAACTCTAAACCTGAGATTTCTTGAAGAGAAACCTAATGTTTAGGGTAAAGGTCATGACTGGTACTTTGACTTTGATTATTTAACTGACCATTTGGGCTACACTAGATTCAAATCTAACCAATCTGCAGGTACACAAGAGTCCCCCTCTAACAATGCAGATGCCCTGGATGATAACTCAGATTGTGACTCTGAGTGTGATGAACAAACAATTGTTGTTCCCTCTTTTCCTACCACTAATAACTTTTCAGGTTCTCAAGACAAAGTGGCTTCTGGTGTGGATGATTTTATGCAGAAGATCTTGCTAGGCTTCAACAGCAAGAACATGCAGCAAATGAGGAAGCAGAAAGGCTTGGCTTTGAGTTTACAAAAGATGCTGAGGCACTCTTGAGGCAAGCTACTCTTGACACCCGCAGAAACCTGTATTCTGCTGATGGTTCTCCTGTTGCTACGGTTAACACCATTTCTGCTGGTGAATCCTCTGTTTCTGCTGATACTACCAATTCAGCTGATGGTTTTTCTGCTGGTCCTCCTGATTCTGCTGATTCATCCATTCCAACAAAAACATCTCTAAGCTTTGAAGATCCATTCACACGATTTCCAAGCCCCACAGATCTTGGTAATCATCAACAAAGTGCTGGCATCTTCAACTCCTCTTCCTATGATGATGATTTTGCTCCAACTATAACCAACATTCAGTCAACTGTCACAGTCAACCCCAATGCAACTAAAGGATAAACACTATTCATCCTCAATCCAATATTCTTGGAGATCCCAATGCCATGGTTCGAACTAGAAGTACAGTGAAAAAGACCAAGTTTGGAGAATGTGCTTTTATCACTTACATTACTACACAGAAAAGGGACAATCATACAGACCAACAACATTGTTTGTTTGCTTGTTTCCTATCTCAAGTTGAACCAACCAGCATTGCTCAAGCACTCACAGATCCAAGTTGGGTAGAGGCAATGTAGGAAGAAATGCAATAATTCAAGAATCAGGATGTTTGGGTACTTTTGGATCTTCCTGAAGGGAAATATGCAATTGGTACTAAATGGATTCTCAAGAACAAAAGGGATGTTAGGGGCATTGTGGTCAGAAATAAGGCTAGACTAGTTGCTCAAGGTTTCAGACAAGAGGAAGGAATTGATTATGATGAAGTCTTTGCACCTGTGGCAAGAGTTGAGGCAATTAGACTATTCTTGGCATTTGCCTCCTATATGGGTTTTGTGGTTTACCAAATGGATGTGAAAAGTGCTTTCCGCTATGGCAAGATTGATGAGGAGGTCTATGTCACTCAACCTAAAGGATTTGAAGATCCACATAATACAAAGAAGGTGTACAAGGTTGTGAAAGCTTTATATGGACTTTATCAAGCACCCAGAGCATGGTATGCAAGATTGTCCAACTTTCTTTTGGAACATGGTTACAGAAGAGGTGCTATTGACAAAACCCTCTTCATAAAGAAGAATTCTAGAGATATCATTCTTGTGCAAGTTTATGTGGATGATATCATCTTTGGTTCCCCAAAGGAAGCTTGGTGTAGGGAATTTGAAACTTTAATGAAAAGTGAATTTCAAATGAGTGCTATGGGAGAGCTTACTTTCTTCTTGGGGTTACAAGTGAAGCAAAAGCCTGAAGCAATTTTTATTCATCAAGAAAAGTATGTGCATGATATTCTCAAGAAATTTGATTTTGAGAATCTTAGGACTGCAACAACACCGTATGAACCTCCAAGGCCCAAGAATCAGAATGAACCAGATGAAGCTGTGAATGTTCACCTCTACAGATCTATGATTGGTTCCCTCATGTATGTTAGGAATAAGCTTTTTATATAGAAGACTCGGCCACCCCAGTATTGTTTAGCATTATGTAGCTCGTAGTATTTATCTTATTAGTTAGTAATTAGTATAGTTTAAGTAACACCGTGGAGGACAGACGGGTCTTTACCCACTGTACACCCGATCCACAGCTCGTAGGAGAGCGTTTATTGTAACTATATAAAGCCCTTCCCACACATGGGAAGGGTTGGTGCTTCTAATCATTCAACAAATTCTTCTTTCACTTTCTCTCTCTAGAACACCCAACTCTCTTTCTTTCTCTCTCTAAACTTCTTCTACTTCTTTCTTGAATCAATCTAACCACTAAACCATGTTTGCTTAATTATTTATATCTTACAATTGGTATCAAGAGCCATGGTTTCATCTTAGGACTTGGTTTTCTTGGATTTGGAGTGGTTTTTGTGGTTTTTAGTTAGTTTGTTTAGTTTTCTTGAAAAACACCTTGGTTTGATCTTGTTAGTGTAATATGATGTGTTATGGATGTACTTTCATGATTAGTAGATGGTTATATGCTTAGTTTGGTCATTGGATTAATCATTTCATCATTTTCGCGGTCTTTTGGATTGAATTCGTGGGTTTATTTTGGATGTTCTTGGTAGAGATTAGCTTGTTTCTTGGTAGAGATTATTTCACACCCTGAATTTACCTGTATTGGCAGCGGAATTGAATACCTGGATGTGACTTTCATGGCATCTCATACATGGTTACATTGAACGACCTAAAGGGTCGTTTTGAAAAATACACGTTTGATCATTGATAAAATCAGAGTTTACAAAACATAGGTCCCAAATTGTTGTTGCAAGTTTTT
>LBNU01037395.1:2377-30358 GCA_014162995.1 Artemisia annua | reverse complement strand
GCATATGTTGCTCATATCTTATGATTAAAACCTTGTGCTCAACTTTATATTTTAAACCTATGGATTACACTCAACCTTTGTGTTGACTTTTTTAGCATGTGTTTCAGGTACTAATGATATTAATAATTAGCTTTGGCATGTGATGTTTTGGGTGTGGAGGAGTTGCTAAGGCTGAAGTGGCGATTCTGTCAAGGCAGCTTAACTACTTTTACTATCTTATTTTACATGTCATTCGTAAAACCTTTTCATGTCTTTTGTTATTTTCGCTGCTAAACTTTTTTTATTTTCCGCTGCAAACTCTACTTACTTTTTCCGCTGCTACTTTGGCTTAAGAGTCCTTTTACTCTAAATGGTTTGTAATTCGAATGATATGTTTTGTCACATTTATAAACGTCCCGTGTCGTGGTCGTTAGCTATAAATGTGCTTGGTTTCTGTTTGCGTAATACCCCCAGCAAGATAGCTGCCGTATTTGAGCTGGGATGGATAAGTTGACTAGACTCTACGTGGAAGAGATAGTTTCTCGACATGGAGTGCCCGTGTCTATTATATCCGATAGGGATAGCAGGTTTACCTTGAATTTTTGGCAGTCGCTTTAAGATTCGTTTGGATCGCATCTCGATATGGGTACCGCTTACCATCCACAGACCGATGGCCAAAGCGAGAGAACCATTCAGACTTTGGAAGATATGCTACGCGCGTGTGTGATCGATTTCGGAAATGGATGGGATGTCCATTTGCCTTTGGTTGAGTTTTCCTACAACAACAGTTATCATACGAATATTAAGGCTGCACCGTTTGAGGCACTTTATGGCCGAAAGTGTCGTTCACCCATTTGTTGGGATGAAGTGGGAGAAGCACAGCTTATTGGACCGGATTTAGTCCGTGAGACGACTGAGAAGATTGCTCATATTAAAGAGCGATTGAAAGTAGCTCGTGATCGTCAGAAGAGTTACGCAGATGTGAGGCGTAAACCCCTGGAGTTTCAGGTAGGAGATCGGGTTATGTTGAAATTATCACCTTGGAAAGGTGTGATCAGGTTTCGTAAGAGAGGAAAGTTGAATACTAGATATGTTGGACCTTTCAAGATTTTGGAAAGGATTGGTCCCATGGCTTATAAGCTAGAATTGCCGCCCGAGCTTAGTAGGGTTCACCCTACTTTTCATGTGTCGAATTTGAAGAAGTGTTTGATCGATGAGACCGCGGTAATTCCGCTTGAGGAGATTGAGATTGATGAACGGTTGCATTTTGTTGAGGAACCTGTTGAGATTGTGGATCGCGAGGTTAAGCGATTGAAGAAGAGTCGTATTCCTCTTGTGAAAGTTCGTTGGAATTCCAAGAGAGGACCTGAGTACACTTGNGCATATGTTGCTCATATCTTATGATTAAAACCTTGTGCTCAACTTTATATTTTAAACCTATGGATTACACTCAACCTTTGTGTTGACTTTTTAAGCATGTGTTTCAGGTACTAATGATATTAATAATTAGCTTTGGCATGTGATGTTTTGGGTGTGGAGGAGTGGCTAAGGCTGAAGTGGCGATTCTGTCAAGGCAGCTTAACTACTTTTACTATCTTATTTTACATGTCATTCGTAAAACCTTTTCGTGTCTTTTGTTATTTCCGCTGCTAAACTTTGTTTATTTTCCGCTGCAAACTCTACTTACTTTTTCCGCTGCTACTTTGGCTTAAGAGTCCTTTTACTCTAAATGGTTTGTAATTCGAATGATATGTTTTGTCACATTTATAAACGTCCCGTGTCGTGGTCGTTAGCTATAAATGTGCTTGGTTTCTGTTTGCGTAATACCCCCAGCAAGATAGCTGCCGTATTTGAGTTGGGGTTGTTACATTTTGATATGAAATTAGAACATGAAAAATGATAATTTTGATGAGCTCAACTCGTCTCACGAAGTACGGATTTTAAAACGTTATTGGACCTTAAATTTGGCTCGTTAAAAGCCCATAATCTGAAAAATAAGCTCTAAACCATATAAGCTGTTGAAATAAGCTTTTTATTACTTAAACAAGCTTCGGAAAAATTAATATAATTTTTCTCATGAATTTGTAACTTTGGACTAAAAATGTAACGCGACAACACCTAGAAGGACCAAATCTGTTAAAATGTTAAAATAGGGACTGAAATGATAAAAACAGAATCTATAGGATATAAAATGTCATTTTATCATTTACCAAGCTCAGAATTGATTATTGGACAAGTAGAGGACTATAATGATAAATTACATATAATAAGGACTAACGGAGTAACGCTAACGCCGTTAGGGTAAAAAGTGTCAAAACTGGAAAAGGACAAGAACCAACATATTGTATTTGACATTCTTGTTTTATTTTCTATTTTACGAATTTCCGTCACGTCACATGCATTTTTTTATATTTGGTATACTTAATATATAACGTTCGTTATATATTTATATAAAGGATGTTTAACTGATTTAACTATACGTTTTGAAGTAAATGATATATTGATTTCAAAGACATAAAAACAAGATAATATTATGAAATATATTGTTTTTGAACTTTAGGCATTTTAAGCATATCATATTCTCACTCTAATGATCATATCGTTATTCGTTCTCATTATCATTTCCATCATTAGTATAAAGTCAAAATCTTAGACCTTCCTTATAATCAGGTTCTGTACTGGTGACGTTTCCATAATCGTTCCCATAATCTCACTCGAACTTACAAGTATGCGCAAGGTGAGTCATTGCCCCATTTCTAATACTAGTTTTAACTCTTTAGGGGAGATACATGCTTACATATACTTTGATAATTTTATATGTATATGAATAACTTACATAATTCAAATCAATTTCCTAAATTAATACTTATCTGATATAGTTTATGACTTAAGATGTGATGTATATGTTACTGACAAATTGCTTAACTAGAATAGTGAACTCTGATAATAATGTTTTCAAATTGATTATTGTAAGATGATATTTGATTTTACTATAACATCGTGAATGATTCCCTTATCTTTATATGATAATTCTATGTTTCAACAGAAATACATGCTAAGAAGAGAATAAATACTTTAGTTTCATCATTACCATGATATTGCCTAAGTTACCCTTATCGCCATAAAGTCTCTCTATCATGAGCCATTAATCACTTGTTGTGAGCGCGAATATAGTGAACAGCTTCGAAACCTGTTGAGGCTTGACATCCTATCCCACTAAATACTTGACGGAATGCCTATGTGGCTAGTCATATTAGTCATGATACACTATATTTGAGTACAAATAGGAATTGGCAACTCACCTATTACACGAGGGCCTTATTATAATCATTGACTTGATGATCTCCTCCGTTTTACGGTATTTTGTTAACGTTTTGCGTGTCATGAGGCTTGGGGCAATATCCATAAGAAAATATATGTTTTTAACATATATCTAGATACAGCTGTATAGGTATTTCACTAGATTTGAATTATAGATCGCACTACATTAGTATCATGATTTTCCATCTCATTTAGGATTATGATCCAATACTTGAATTTGATTGAATATATATATGATTTATCTGTGATTATAATCAGCATCTGATATGTGCTATTTTACACATACTTTTGACCTTAGTTTAAGTGTTATAAAGACCAAAAACTAACGTTAAACGCCAAAGATATCGTGTTTTTGTGTTTGTGATCATGCAGGAAAGGATATTGCATAAATGGCATGAAAATCAACCAAAAAGCCTAAAACGAGCATGAGATGTGGAAAGGTGTCAAAAAGCCGAGTCAACGATGATATCTACTTAAGAAAAGCCCAAGACGACAAAATTATTTCTTAAAAGCTCTAGAAGATGTTAGAAAGTGATTCATAAGGAAAAGCTTCCCAAATTCGAGCAAGTGATCGTATTTACATCTTTGAAGACCTTTGAAATACGAGTCAACTCAAGTCCTCAAGTTACCGAGTGTTACGTTTAATGTTTAAGAACGTTTAGTAGTTTGTAACATAGTTTTAGTGCAATATCATGAATTGTAAAGGTTCAAGGGCTAAACGTGCAACATCGCCAAACATTTGCAAGCTCTTGACCTATAAATAGAAGCTTAAGCCTCATTGTGAAGGCTGGTAAATTCTTAGGTTAGTTTTAGGAGTAGGAGTAGGATTAGTGTAAGTGTGGTTTTTAATACAAGCTTATTTTTACTTTCTCTCTCTACTCTCTCTCTAGATTTCTTTGTAACCTTTACATGTTTTGAATTTAATCTTGTTATGTTCAATCTTTCATATAAGTTTTTATTAAATCTTGTCAACTTTGCATGGTTTTATGAGTCGAATGGTAAGAAAAATATGAGTTAGGGCTTGTTTTGAGTCGCGAGCTTATTTAAGCTCATTTGATCTTTCTAACGTGTTATCCTTTACAAATCTTTATAAGTTTTAGTGTTTTGATTGATAGTTTAATGTTAGAATTATTCCTAGAATCTCTTTTATGAAATTTACGAATTTACTTTTTGAAAAGTAGGGGTTTTGCGAGTTTGGTTTAAGGTTTATAGCGAGTATGGGTTTTGACACTAATCTTTGCGAGTATGGCCTCTAGAGGTTTGCGAGTATGGAACCATGGGTATTAGCGAGTATGGTAGGCTTTAAGATTGCGAGTATGGTGATCTCACATTGCGAGTATGGGCAGTTTTAGGTACTTAGCGAGTATGGTTATGGTTATTTATTGCGAGTATGAGTTCTAGCTTAGGGATAGCGAGTATGAAGTTGAGTTTATTGCGAGTATGGGCTGTCTAAGATCCCTTGCGAGTTTGGTTTAATTCTTGTTGCTAGTATGAGTCGTTCTTTGCTAGTATGAGTTGTTCCTAGTTCCTTCTTTCTAGTTTCATTTTCTTTCCCAAGCCGAGTTAGGCTTTTATTCACCTTATCGTTTATCGAGTGATGTCTTTACTTTTCTTATACTTAAACGTTATGCTGTCGAATTTTCTTTAAAATCTTTTTAGTGTCGTTTACTTATTTAAGTCTTATTCCTTTTCGTCTTAGTTTTAAACTTTTATTACGGTAAATGTTTTCAAGTCTTTTACATTTTCTTTATCGCTTTACGTTTTTAATATGAGTCGTGAGTAGTTTTAATTCGTGTTTGCTTAGTGGCTCGGGTTTGTGAGTTAAGTGAGGGTGTTAAACGTTTGTGATAAATAATCGACAGATTATTTAGACGTGTGATTTAATTATTCGAAGGACGAAAACCTTTGAACGATTAATTCATTCGTTTAGAGTTATTATCTCTTCAAAGGATTAATCAAAAACTAATCTCGAGAAAGGAAAATAACTCGTCACAAACTTTTACCTCAAGCTTAATAAACTTACTCGCGTCGCTTTGCAAACACATTGTCTTTTAAATTCATTTACCGTTTTCATTACTTATCGCACTTTACTTATCGCTTTCTTTAGTCACTTTTTTACATGTTTCTTTACTTGCTTACTTATTTTGTGTCGCTTTATTGCTTTCCTTTACTTTAATCGCATTTTAAATTGTCATTGTAGTATAATCAAACCCAAAATCACATCTTTTAAACCTATTCATCTCACATATCTCACGGTCTTGAGTGACGAGATCAGTTCAACCCTCGTTGGGACTACGATCCGTGGTTTACAAGCTTGCTTGCTAGATCGCAACGGATCAGCATCACTCGATACCTGTTTTATTTCTGTTAGTATTTATTACAATTATTACTAAATACTCCTGAATCTATTAAAATAAATGGTTTTCCATTAAACTCTATGAACTCCCCAACCTTTGTGTTGCCACTTTTAAGCATGTGTATCTCAGGTAATTAACGGAGCAGGACAAGACACGGAGCGGGCATTTATTACTCTGGTAAATTAAAATGGTGTAAAAATCAAATATGTCATTCTTACAAACCTTTATAACTTTTAAAGAGATTTTTAAAGCAAATGTTTCATCATTTATCAAAAGTATTATTTGAATGACAAATAGCTTTCAAAATGCCTCTTTTAAGCTGTTTTATGTGAATATGACTTCGATCCTCCCCGTAACACCCAAATTACTTTTCCGCTGCTAAATCATAAATTTGGGGGTGCTACAAATTGGTATCAGAGACAGGTTATAGAGAACTAAATGTTTTCAAGCATTAAACTATAACTACACTTTTAAAATGAATGATTTTACACCATACTATTTTATGCCCTCCGTGTCTGCAGACTGCCGTGCTCAATACCTTATCTGATAAGATTATTTTACATGCTTAGTAGTTACTCTTAAACAATTATTATTTCGTCCGTACCATTTTATCTTTAATGTATAAAATACTCATAAACACTATTCTCGGTTACTACAGTAACATGTCTCCTGAAACTCCCGTGAATGTCGAAACTACTCTCCGTAATACTAATAATCTATCAAAATTCTCCGAATACTGAAGGTCTTTATGTAGAAATATCACAACCCCAGCCTAATATAGAACTCACTCAAAAACCACTCCTATCGTCACCTATTTTTCACCTTTACGTCAAAAACTAAGGAGAGCCACTGAATCATATGAAGATTTGATTGGTGGCCAGGCAACATTCGGAATTGGACAAAGTTCACGCCAAGAGATGCCGTGGAAGAATGTTGAGCCAAATTCTCCATTTCCTTATACTTCAGATTCCTCAATACCAAATATTCCAAATAATTTATCCTCACCTAGTTCACCTGACTACAATATAAGCACTCTTGATTCAATATGGACTCTTATTTATCGACAAGCCAACATACTAGACGCTCACACGGAACAGCTAAAAGATTTACAACCAACGCGATTTGAATGGTATGACCGTAACCTTGACACGTTGTTCAAAAGAGCGGAGGATGAAAGACGAATAATGTTTGAATTAGGAATAAATGTTGGTAAAATAAAGGACAAAACCAACCAGGAGCTTGGAAACTTGGACTCCAGGATCCGTTATGCAAGAAGAGAACATAGTATGAACGAAAATTTTCTACATTATTCTTAAAAAGAAATTACGTTGTTATATTATAAAAATGACACGTTGAACACCATCTAAAACAATTTAAAGAAACATAAATATCGTTGTGATTGAGCCAAGCATCACATCATTTGGTCCTCAATTATACATAGCCTGATCAACTATGTCTAATTTAGGAAGAATCATGTTATGAAGGGAACAGTCATATTATCAGGTATCTAAATAACAATCTTCATTCAAAAGCAAAATATAGAGATTAAATGAAACGTTCATGAATATTTCAATGGACAAACCACAACAAACACCTATCTCATCCCCTCATCATTATGATGAGAAACGACAAAAGTACAAGTAGGAAAAAAAACCCTAATAATTCACAAAGACTGATAGAAAAACTCAAATAGCGAAAATTTTATTTGAATCCGTGAAAATTAATAAATAAACAAATAATTAGCATCGGGAGTGCTAATGTTACAATAATTACAATATAAATCATGGAATCTTCAATATGGTGATCCGCTATGGCAACAAAGACTCCCACCAACACAGCAATAGCAAGAGCCACTACAGGATGAATCACTCTAATTATGCTGAAAGATAAAAATAAACAAACCATTAAAGACAATAACGAGTTTTATTCCATATTCGTTAAGAAGTACATAGAAATACAACCAGGACTTAATTTAAAACAACCCTAGCTTACCCCCATATCTTGTCTACGGTAATGGCTAGGACCGTAAGGGATACGACAAACAACAAGATCACGACCAAGAATCCAAAGTCTTCATCAGGAACATACGCTAAGTAGATAGCGGCATTTTTGAGATGGGAAAGGAGAGGAAAATGGTTGATGGAAGAAATGAAAATTAGAAAGGGGTGTTTAGAGGCTAGAATATAGCCGTTAGTGCACTATTCTCAACGGTTAGAATACTGTGCACTAGTCGTTATTTTAATATTCATGACCACTATTTTCAATATTCACAGCCCTTTGGATACATCAGTTATTTTGTCATGCCTAGTACAGGTAAATCTAACCGAATCACACACTTGTTGTGAGCGCGAATATAGTGAACAGCTTCGAAACCTGTTGAGGCTTGACATCCTATCCCACTAAATACTTGACGGAATGCCTATGTGGCTAGTCGTATTAGTCATGATACACTATATTTGAGTACAAATAGGAATTGGCAACTCATCTATTACACGAGGGCCTTATTATAATCATTGACTTGATGATCTCCTCCGTTTTACGGTATTTTGTTAACGTTTTGCGTGTCATGAGGCTTGGGGCAATATCCATAAGAAAATATATGTTTTTAACATATATCTAGATACAGCTGTATAGGTATTTCACTAGATTTGAATTATAGATCTCACTACATTAGTATCATGATTTTCCATCTCATTTAGGATTATGATCCAATACTTGAATTTGATTGAATATATATATGATTTATCTGTGATTATAATCAGCATCACTCGATACCTGTTTTATTTCTGTTAGTATTTATTACAATTATTACTAAATACTCCTGAATCTATTAAAATAAATGGTTTTCCATTAAACTCTATGAACTCCCCAACCTTTGTGTTGCCACTTTTAAGCATGTGTATCTCAGGTAATTAACGGAGCAGGACAAGACACGAAGCGGGCATTTATTACTCTGGTAAATTAAAATGGTGTAAAAATCAAATATGTCATTCTTACTAACCTTTATAACTTTTAAAGAGATTTTTAAAGCAAATGTTTCATCATTTATCAAAAGTATTATTTGAATGACAAATAGCTTTCAAAACGCCTCTTTTAAGTTGTTTTATGTGAATATGACTTCGATCCTCCCCGTAACACCCAAATTACTTTTCCGCTGCTAAATCATAAATTTGGGGGTGTTACAAATTGGTATCAGAGACAGGTTATAGAGAACTAAATGTTTTCAAACATTAAACTATAACTACACTTTTAAAATGAATGATTTTACACCATACTATTTTATGCCCTCCGTGTCTGCAGACTGCCGTGCTCAATACCTTATCTGATAAGATTATTTTACATGCTTAGTAGTTACTCTTAAACAATTATTATTTCATCCGTACTATTATATCTTTAACGTATAAAATACTCATAAATACTATTCTCGGTTACTACAGTAACATGTCTCCTGAAACTCCCGTGAATGTCGAAACTACTCTCCGTAATACTAATACATCACCTATCTATCAAAATTCTCCGAATACTGAAGGTCTTTATGTACAAATATCACAACCCCAGCCTGATATAGAACTCACTCAAAAATCACTCCCATCGTCACCTATTTGTTCACCTTTACGTCAAAAACTAAGGAGAGCCACTGAATCATATGAAGATTTGATTGGTGGCCAGGCAACATTCGGAATTGGACAAAGTTCACGCCAAGAGATGCCGTGGAAGAATGTTGAGCCAAATTCTCCATTTCCTTATACTTCAGATTCCTCAATACCAAATATTCCAAATAATTTATCCTCACCTTGTTCACCTGACTACAATATAAGCACTCTTGATTCAATATGGACTCTTATTTATCGACAAGCCAACATATTAGACGCTCAAACGGAACAGCTAAAAGATTTACAACCAACGCGATTTGAATGGTATGACCGTAACCTTGACACGTTGTTCAAAAGAGCGGAGGATGAAAGACGAATAATGTTTGAATTAGGAATAAATGTTGGTAAAATAAAGGACAAAACCAACCAGGAGCTTGGAAACTTGGACTCCAGGATCCGTTATGCAAGAAGAGAACATGGTCATACACATGGTAGAGTTGAAGCTATCGAAAGAACCCTATGGATGGCTAGAGACACAGCCAGAACCCAGGGCCAAAAGATTTCCGCATTAGAAACTATGTTGGCTAATCAAATGAACATGTGTCAAGAACGTTTCTCAAACATGGAAGCTGCACAACTTGAACTTGAGAAAGAAGTTAGATATTTACGTCAGAGGCGTAACTAATCTTAAGTTTACAAGTATCCTTGTTGTACCTACTAAACCAAATAGTTTTGGTTAGTATTTCATGTAATTTCCAATAAATCTGGAACTTTCAGAACTTGAAATCAAATCATAATGTATAATAACCTCCTTTCTGTTATATCTCCATGTTATGAATCAATCTTTTCTTTCATATCAAAACATGCATGCAATGAATCCTCATACTTTCATGCAAAAATCTCAACATTTGTTACTTTATTTGAGAAACAAATGACTCCACGTAGATCAATGACATATTAATAAAAGATCTTGTACCATTTGTTTTACAAAAACAATCAGTCAAGTTATTAATATTATGTTGATTTCTGCAATGTTATTCAAATCTACCGTAAGATTTCTTACAATTGTTAAGATTTCTTAAAACATACCATAAATAACCAAAAAAACCAAAGAATTGTCTAAAAATAAATTTTCAAGAGCGAACTTGAAGAATGGAGAGAAGATTATTTTAGTAGACAAATCAGTTTGTTCCTTAGTAATCCCATGTTAAGAGTTGATCATTTATCTATGATACAACCAGACGTATCTTGAAATTAGATTACAGAAGGGATTCAATTCGGTCTATCATCAATAATTAGCATCATTATTTGAATTATTCTAACAATTGATGGATTCTAAGTTGAGTTTCATTAATGATTTCAGAAGATGAACAACATGAACAGTATCTACACTCCATCAGCATCAAAAATCACCATGACTCCTAAAGCCATCAAGAAATTGGTAAGCAACATCGTGTCAGTAGTACTCGAAGGGACTACCATGGTTTATCCAAGAGGAGAGACGAGTATACCTGGTAAGTACAACCATGAAAGTTTCATGGAATATAGGCCAACTCACTTTAAAGCTCCAGAAAGAATTACTATCCCTAAAAACAACCAAGGGATTAGGCAAGGAGTTATACCTGATGGAAATAACCAAAAGCGAAAACTCGTTGAAAGAGAAGCCATCAACCCCACCTACTGCAATTTCACTAATGCTCAAGACTGCTATCATAAACATTTAGAAGATCGTATCAACTATCATCGTCAGTGGGAATACAAACAAAAAGCTAATAAATACTGCCTCGCCACACCTATTATTGAAAGTGGTTATCGTGGAAGTGAACCCCTGTGTCAAAAATGCGAGATGCATCACATAGGAATCTGCATTGCTAAGTGCAGGAAATGTCAGAAAACAGGTCACAAGACAAATAGTTGTAAGGCTCCGGATAGAAAAGGACAACCAATAACTGTAGTATGCCATAGATGTGGTGTAAAAGGATACTACAAGGGCCAATGTCCAAACTACAATATCAACTGGAAGGCCAAGACTTTTGCAAGAGAATGAAAGATCTTTAATGACTTCGATAGTATCAAGGGAATGACAACTAGATTTAAGCAGATGAATAAATTCCTGTTGTAAATAAATAAACTCTAGTTCAAAAATTTCCTAAGTTGTATCTCTTTCTTGTATTTTACTTTAAGTTACGATGGATGTAACCTAAGTACAGCAACTATCCTTCTACTTTATCGAAAAATCTTCCTTGTAATATTTCCATAATAATCATAATCTACGTCAATTTCAATTTCTATTCCATTTACCGAATAACAATATACTATTATTACCCTAGAAATTTCTGATTCATTGTATGAACGAAAATTTTCTACATTATTCTTAAAAAGAAATTACGTTGTTATATTATAAAAATGACACGTTGAACACCATCTAAAACAATTTAAAGAAACATAAATATCGTTGTGATTGAGCCAAGCATCACATCATTTGGCCCTCAATTATACATAGCCTGATCAACTATGTCTAATTTAGGAAGAATCATGTTATGAAGGGAACAGTCATATTATCAGGTATCTAAATAACAATCTTCATTCAAAAGCAAAATATAGAGATTAAATGAAACGTTCATGAATATTTCAATGGACAAACCACAACAAACACCTATCTCATCCCCTCATCATTATGATGAGAAATCGACAAAAGTACAAGTAGGAAAAAAAAACCCTAATAATTCACAAAGACTGATAGAAAAACTCAAATAGCGAAAATTTTATTTGAATCCGTGGAAATTAATAAATAAACAAATAATTAGCATCGGGAGTGCTAATGTTACAATAATTACAATATAAATCATGGAATCTTCAATATGGTGATCCGCTATGGCAACAAAGACTCCCACCAACACAGCAATAGCAAGAGCCACTACAGGATGAATCACTCTAATTATGCTGAAAGATAAAAATAAACAAACCATTAAAGACAATAACGAGTTTTATTCCATATTCGTTAAGAAGTACATAGAAATACAACCACGACTTAATTTAAAACAACCCTAGCTTACCCCCATATCTTGTCTACGGTAATGGCTAGAACCGTAAGGGGTACGACAAACAACAAGATCACGACTAAGAATCCAAAGTCTTCATCGGGAACATACGCTAAGTAGATAGCGGCATTTTTGAGATGGGAAAGGAGAGGAAAATGGTTGATGGAAGAAATGGAAATTAGAAAGGGGTGTTTATAGGCTAAAATATAGCCGTTAGTGCACTATTCTCGACCGTTAGAATACTGTGCACTAGCCGTTATTTTAAATTCATGACCACTATTTTCAATATTCACAGCCCTTTGGATACATCAGTTATTTTGTCATGCCTAGTACAGGTAAATCTAACCGAATCATGTTTCCTTAATTTATGGAATAAAAATCTCTCGACAACCCTCTGTTCATAATTCTCTACTCAAGTAATCACGTTAAAATTGAATTTCGGGACGAAATTCAGAATGACGAGGGGGTACTGTAGAACCCTGTAAAAATTTCTTGTAATAATAATCGTTAATAAATAATAATCCTCTGTTACTGTTACTGATCCCCATTATTTCAGAAAAATTTGAAATTTTTCTTATTATATTAACTGGTCGTTGTCACGATATAATATAATTCACAAAATGATGGAACCAATTCTCGACACATTATTCGAAATATTAATATTTCACAAATCCTTAACTAAATATACTTAAACATTAATCACATACTTAACGGGCCCTTAATAATCTCAGCCCAATCAAACGACCTAACTAGTTTTTTGGCCCAAAACCTTAAATCCCATTTTCACTTATATTAATTCATGTTATACTCGGTTAACCAAGCTCCAAACGACCCTTCGTTCTCTTGATTTTTACACACCGACGTGTCTATGTTTTTTCACCACCTCTTGTTCACCTAGTCGACTATACGTATGCAAATTCTCAGATCCATAGGTCGAGTTTTGCTATGATTTTAGGAGGCAAAGTGTTCGACCAAAACAAACTATTCGATATATAAAAATAATCCAAACTAAACCGTTTTGACTACGGTTTGTTCCTATGTGACTCTAATATTATTTCTGTCATGTTACCATGATAATATTCGAGTTATATCATCAAGAATCATGTATTACACGATTTTTATAAATCGTATACATAGAAGATGTTGTGATCGACATTTATTATGACTCACAAGACAACCCACCTTTTTCTTAGCTCTCACACACTCTTTTATAGTTGTATAATAATCAAGGTCATTCTAAATATCATCCATTCACTGACAATGTATAGTTGCTTGTGTTCCTTGCATCAATACGTGTTAGGAATACGATTTTTCTTAGAAAAGATTCGGTCACCCCAAATACGATTAAGCATTGTTTAGCTCGTAGTATTTATAATAGTTATTAGAACATAGATTAGAAGTAGTTAGTATTCGTGGAGTCGGGTCGGGTCTTTACCCACTGTCAGCCCGATCCACAGCCCAAGTGGCAACCAACACCATGTATATATAAAAGCCCTCTCCATCCTTGGAGAGGGTGGAGCCTCTCATAATCTTATTTTCTTTATTTTTGTTTTCTCTCTAGGTTCCATCTCTTTCTCTCTCTACTTTCTCTCTCTAGTTTTTCTTCTTCTTTCTTTCCTAATCATTCGATCCATACCAAGTACTCCACACGTGTTTGCTGTTTCGTGATATCCTACAATACGTGTTCTAAAATCCTCTTATATGTACTCTTTCTTCATCACCTTATTTCTTTCATTCAATACACAAAAATAACTCTTATACTATCCTCCAAATACTTCTAAAAGACCAGGAGCAATCGCATGTTCGTTCGAGAAGCAAACAAGTGGTGTCGGGTTAAAAATAAATCAATACTAGTGTCTATAATTGAACGTGATTAAATCTTGTGTTCTCCTTCTTCACTCTCGACTCTCTACCACCCTAGAGGTGTTGTAAGTCCTCACGCTCCTTTTTCAATTCGTTTTCCCACGTTATTTATGCTCCATGCATCACGTATGATATTATATCGAGCGTAGATAGTTTCATGTTTATTTTACGTACGTATAAACATATAGAAACACAAAAGTGGCTAGCCTCTATTTTGGAAGGCCTAGGAGTCACGACACACACTTGTTTCACCTTTATTTTTATGTTACATGCATCGTACAAAATCATTCGTATCATGTCACAACTCGTTAAAACGCAAAACACTTAGAAATATTCTAAGTCTTTTTACTTATATAAAAACGTCTCATGTAGCCTAAGAAACAATCGTATATATTGAAATTTAACTTAACAAGTATACTATATTTTTATACCATTCGATAGACTACCTAGCTAACTATCATTTTCATTTAGACAACTTGTAAAAATACTCACGTCTAGACATTTAAAATCGAGCAAAGTGAATCGCAGAACTCGTCTTTTAAAACTAACAAATTAAGTGAATTAGGCTTTAAAGCCCAATAAGCTGTTTTAAGCACTTTGAAATAAGCCAGCTTATCTAGGTCTTTTGATATGAAATTAGAACATGAAAAATGATAATTTTGATGAGCTCAACTCGTCTCACGAAGTACGGATTTTAAAACGTTATTGGACCTTAAATTTGGCTCGTTAAAAGCCCATAATCTGAAAAATAAGCTCTAAACCATATAAGCTGTTGAAATAAGCTTTTTATTACTTAAACAAGCTTCGGAAAAATTAATATAATTTTTCTCATGATTTTTGTAACTTTGGACTAAAAATGTAACGTGACAACACCTAGATGGACCAAAACTGTCAAAATGTTAAAATAGGGACTGAAATGATAAAAACAGAATCTATAGGATATAAAATGTCATTTTATCATTTACCAAGCTCAGAATTGATTATTGGACAAGTAGAGGACTATAATGATAAATTATATATAATAAGGACTAACGGAGTAACACTAACGCCGTTAGGGTAAAAAGTGTAAAAACTGGAAAAGGACAAGGACCAACATATTGTATTTGACATTCTTATTTTATTTTCCATTTTACAAATTTCTGTCACGTCACATGCATTTTTGAATATTTCGTATACTTAATATATAACGTTCGTTATATATTTATATAAAGGATGTTTAACTGATTTAACTATACGTTTTGAAGTAAATGATATATTGATTTCAAAGACATAAATACAAGATAATATTATGAAATATATTTTTTTTGAACTTTAAGCATTTTAAGCATATCATATTCTCACTCTAACGATCATATCGTTATTCGTTCTCATTATCATTTCCATCATAAGTATAAAGTCAAAATCTTAGACCTTCCTTATAATCAGGTTCCGTATTGAAGACGTTTCCATAATCGTTCCCATAATCTCACTCGAATTTACTTTTCATCATTTCCATGTATCGCGCAAGGTGAGTCATAGCCCCATTTCTAATACTTGTTTTAACTCTTTGGGGGAGATACATGCTTACATATACTTTGATAATTTTATAAGTATATGAATAACTTACATAATTCAAATCAATTTCCTAATTAATACTTATCTGATATGGTTTATGACTTAAGATGTGATATATATGTTACTGGCAAATTGCTTAACTAGAATACTGAACTATGATAATAATGTTTTCAAATTGATTATTGCAAGATGATATTTGATTTTACTATAACATCCTGAATGATTCCCTTATCTTTATATGATAATTCTATGTTTCAACAGAAATACATGCTAGGAAGAGCATAAATACTTTAGTTTCATCATTACCATGATATTGCCTAAGTTACCCTTATCGCCATAAAGTCCCTCTATCATGAGCCATTAATCACTTGTTGTGAGCGCGAATATAGTGAACAGCTTCGAAACCTGTTGAGGCTTGACATTCTATCCCACTAAATACTTGAGTGAATGCCTATGTGGCTAGTCGTATTAGTCGTGATACACTATATTTGAGTACAAATAGGAATTGGCAAATCACCTATTACACAAGGGCCTTATTATCATCATTGACTTGATGATCACCTTCGTTTTACGGTATTTTGTTAACGTTTTGTGTGTCATGAGGCTTGGGGCAATATCCATAAGAAAATATATGTTTTTAACATATATCTAGAGACAGCTGTATAGGTATTTCACTAGATTTGAATTATAGATCTCACTACATTAGTATCATGAGTTTCCATCTCATGTTAGGATTATGATCCAATACTTGAATTTGATTGAATATATATATATATATATATATATATATATATGATTTATCTGTGATTATAATCAACATCACTCAATACCTGTTTTATTTCTGTTAGTATTTATTACAATTATTACTAAATACTCCTGAATCTATTAAAACTAAATGGTTTTCCATTAAACTCTATGAACTCCCCAACCTTTGTGTTGACACTTTTAAGCATGTGTATCTCAGGTAATTAACGGAGCAGGACAAGACACGGAGCGGGCATTTATTACTCTGATAAATTAAAATGGTGTAAAAATCAAATATGTCATTCTTACAAACCTTTATAGCTTTTAAAGAGATTTTTAAAGCAAATGTTTCATCATTTATCAAAAGTATTATTTGAATGACAAATAACTTTACAAATTGATTATTGTAAGATGATATTTGATTTTACTATAACATCCTGAATGATTCCCTTATCTTTATATGATAATTCTATGTTTCAACAAAAATACATGCTAGGAAGAGCATAAATACTTTAGTTTCATCATTACCATGATATTGCCTAAGTTACCCTTATCGCCATAAAGTCCCTCTATCATGAGCCATTAATCACTTGTTGTGAGCGCGAATATAGTGAACTGCTTCGAAACCTGTTGAGGCTTGACATTCTATCCCACTAAATACTTGACGGAATGCCTATGTGGCTAGTCGTATTAGTCGTGATACACTATATTTGAGTAAAAATAGGAATTGGCAAATCACCTATTACACAAGGGCCTTATTATCATCATTGAATTGATGATCACCTCCGTTTTACGGTATTTTGTTAACGTTTTGCGTGTCATGAGGCTTGGGGCAATATCCATAAGAAAATATATGTTTTTAACATATATCTAGAGACAGCTGTATAGGTATTTCACTAGATTTGAATTATAGATCTCACTACATTAGTATCATGAGTTTCCATCTCATGTTAGGATTATGATTCAATACTTTAATTTGATTGAATATATATATATGATTTATCTGTGATTATAATCAACATCACTCAATACCTGTTTATTTCTGTTAGTATTTATTACAATTATTACTAAATACTCCTAAATCTATTAAAACTAAATGGTTTTCCATTAAACTCTATGAACTCCCCAACCTTTGTGTTGACACTTTTAAGCATGTGTATCTCAGGTAATTAACGGAGCAGGACAAGACACGGAGCGGGCATTTATTACTCTGATAAATTAAAATGGTGTAAAAATCAAATATGTCATTCTTACAAACCTTTATAGCTTTTAAAGAGATTTTTAAAGAAAATGTTTCATCATTTATCAAAAGTATTATTTGAATGACAAATAACTTTCAAAACGCCTCTTTTAAGCCGTTTTATGTGAATATGACTTCGATCCTCCCTGTAACACCCAAATTACTTTTCCGCTGCTAAATCATAAATTTGGGGGTGTTACATCTACTTTTTACCTGACAAGCAAAACTTTTCGTTTACATTAGTCAATGAAATTTATAAATTGACATGTAAATGTTCACACCTATCTTTAAGCATATGAAATTCAAAAATGATAAATAACACTCATCCTGCCCCATTTTACCCATTCTTAAATTTGCCTCTTTGGATCCGAAACCATTTTCATGCTTTACCCAGGCCGCCATTCCACTGCTACTTTCTGCCTTAATTTTTATGCTGTGTTGATTCCAACCATTTACTGATCATATGAATAATTTGATATTTTGCACAACCGTATTTTTTCTACCATCAAGCATAAATAATGGTGCACAATCAGCTATTTCTTTGAAGACCAAGAATGTGTTCATTGAATTCACAACCATTGATTTGACCAAGGCTAATATTGTCTTAAACAAATGCATTGGGCAACTTGCTGATGATGACTTCGTGTCGTTCTTCAAGAGAGCAAAGGTACATATTACACACATAAATATGTATAATTGGCTTGTTTACCTCCCAAGAAAGTCCTTCGTATCACTGTTAATTTTTAGACTTGCTTTGCGACAACAAACATCAGTGTTGGAGCAATTCTTTAAAAAGGGAAAAAGTAGCTCACCGATGCTGGTAGACCAATCAACAAATAACACCTCTGTTGTCGACATCTCGCCTAAACAAGAGGTACAAGTGCCTAATTCACTTGGTCATTGGACAATGTTTTTTCACAAAAGATGAGTTTGATGTTAAGTAATTACCGAATTATGGAGTATGTTCTTTCCTTTTCTACCGTCTTTATTAGATGTATGTCTTATTTTAATATCAAGATGTGCATTCTAAAATCTTAAAAAATTTCAATTAAAAAGAAAGATATGTTGCTGCATAAAGGTTTTATGAATAAAACTTGTTCTAATAAAGTTGATACGTATGTTTCAGAGAAATGTATGACATAGAAAGGTTTGCTAAATGGAAGAAAGGGGTACTCATTGTATTGTGTATTGTTTGTTAACACACAAAATGTATTACATATTGCACTATCTGGATACTCGTTGGCTATCATTACTCATCATAAGCCGTCGGGATAGTTTTGCAACCCCGCTTACTGATGCTAATGTTGCTTTTGTTATTTTGTATAACACAATTTTGTACTTCAATTGTTTTTCTTATTAGTATATGTCATTTGAGTTTGTTTTTTTTAAACAACATATGTATTTCATATGGATATTAGTTTTTTTCCAAAATAACGTCATTGATTTCTACATCCTATTATGATATATGATACTTACAAACCAAAATAATTTATAGAGCTAGCCCGCCCATCGGGCGGGTCTTGAAGCTAGTATAATATAATATAATGTAATGTAATGTAATATAATTTAATGTAATGTAAGGTAATATAATGTAATATAATGTAACAGAATATAATATAATATATACCTAAACATAAATATTTGTGTTGCCTCAAACTTTTATGTCTGGTTAACTTTAAATATATGGTTTTCTCATTTATTTATTATAACGAGTGATTAGTTTGCCGCGCGTTGCTACGGGGCTAATTTAAATACAATATTTGTTCTAAAATATTGAGGGTTTAGATTTGCCACGTATCGTGGTTCATATAAATAGACACGGAAATTATATTTGTGTATATTTTGAATATTATAGACATGGGATTATGTATCGTAGAGGCTATTAAGTGTTAGAGGTAAGGAGATGTGCTGAGAGTTTGGAGTTAATCTTCATTTGAGAAAATGTGTATGTAGGATGTGGGAACTGTTTGGTGTACCATGTATTCATGTTGTAGCAGGCTATATGCATTTGGTTAGTCACTGATATAGCCAAGGAAAGTGGTTTGCGGCTTACTAGTTTTCAATCAAACTAGTGTTTGGAAGTACAATGTGGAAGACAATAGAGCATCAACCTTCCTTGCCACCAATAAGAAAGAAGACGCAAGGGAGGCATTAGAAAAAAGGGTGAAAGCTTAGTCAGAGTGTTAGGTCACCATTTTGTAAACACAAGTATAGATTTGTAAGAAATAAGATGAGAAATAGAGTTTGGTTGATTAGATCAAATGCGTAGAATAAAAGTGCAAGAGTTTCCTTAAGATAATGAAATAACCAACAAGGAATATGTGTACATGATATTCCTATTTATAGGAGAGGAGCTAGGGCAACATTCCCTTTCTCCTTACTTATTCTAAACGTTGGGCTTTAAGGCCCATTGGACGTATGATGGACTTCATACGTTTACATTCATAAGGTAAATGACTTAGATAAACTAGCAACCTATTACAAATGATGAAATCCGAGACTTGATAAAATTTTGATAAACTTAGGTTCTAACAATCTCCCCCTAAGGATCGGTTGTTGAAGAAGTGATGTTAGTTACGGTCATTTGAGGTTGCTTGACGTCTTCTGTCTTTGCACTTTAGTTGTGGCATTCATAGCTTTTGACGTCTTCAAAAAAATGATTAGTAGAAATGATTCATCATTCTTAGTTCTTAACAATCTCCCCCTGATGAAGTGGGTGTTCTTTGTTCTTTGTTGATGATGAGATAGTGATCGATCTAATGTGATAATCTGCCATTCGTCACTCGCTTCGATTCTAGTGGATCTGCATTATTCCGACATGCTCATACATCTTTGACGGTTGAAACTTTCATAAGTGAGGAGCTCTCTTTTCATATGTGAGGATTCTTTATGTTGACGTAGAGTCCTTATTTAGACGGTGTGTTGCTTAAGATCGTTTGTCTTTATCACTTTGTAGATTCTTTTGGCATGGAACCTATCTTTGTCATTCATGTTGCTTCGATCTTTCATGAGAGCTTTCATTTTGTAGAGATGTAAGTATGAGCATGTGGAAGCCGGTGTTCAGGATGGTTGTTGTACCTGAAATGAAACAGTTAGCAATAAAACATCTGGTACTTACAGGTTTGGATTTAGAATTCGTCGACAGCATAGTGTGAAGACTCCTTCTAATCCTTACCAAGGCCGTTCCTAATCGGATACCCCCTAGAGGGCTAACACAGACATACATAAGTACACCCACGATTAGGTGAGTCGCTGGAGATCACCCCACGACTGTAGACCGTTTGAAACCATCGAACACACTAAGAGTAATCCACAAGGAATCACCGAAGTGACCTACTGTCAGGGCTGTTTGATGTTGACCCTGGCAGGATTTCCGTTCAATCATTCGAGAAATACATAAGTAAATCCCTCATAAACGTTCAAGGCAGATTGCTAAGATCTGCGAAATGTAAGACACTTAGTGTAGAAGAATTTTGTGTTCCTAAGAGATCTTATACGTTATCTCATGGCTCTAGACTCGATAAGTGCACATTTGGTTTCCTATGCGGAGGCATGGAGTAGAGGGCCTCCTGTTTCAATATCAACCATCTCTAATAGACGATCGATAGATTACACTGGTTCCCCGTGAGAATGAAACAAACATCTTTTGAGAGATGCCTGAGTGGCTAAGAAGGTTTAGGTGCATTGCGTCACTGGGTCCATGACGTCTTTTGTCTTCAATACCGGTGTTGCCTTAGCAACGACCAGTAGCATATGAATTGAACCCGGTGTCTGACCTAAGGTTGATAAATTGGAGGGCTATTTCTTTTCTCCCTTTTCACGCGTTTCTTTTTAATTCTTCAACCCCTTCTTTCTCCTTTCATTATTTACTCCTTTTTATCATATCATACCTAAGGACTTCTAATTTCTAACTATTGGTGATGTCCTTGTGTAGATCCCTCCGGTTTAGGCGGATCATAGGACGGTTTTTCCTATCCTGAGTCACCTTGTAACTCCATAACTATCCTATTGATGCCTTTGAACCAAATCTTTGAAAATCTCTCAAAGTGTGTTAGAGTATAAAACTTTTTGTTAACACTTTGAGGTTTTGGATTTCATATGAAATACTCCCCCTCCACATATGCTCATGATTGTTTTCAGAAATTTTGCATATGCGGGAAGAGTTGGCACTTTTGAATTGATCTACTCTTAATAGACATGTACCCGAGGGACACGTTTACATTGCTTAGTTAAATTGATGCATTATCAGCTTTTAGGTGATAACTAGCCCTAATAACTAACTTGATGTTGTTCACATTCCTATAAGGAAGTTAGACCCGTCAAAGTAAACGTCTAGAAAGAGTTCTCGAAACAGTACTTTCTACTCGGATAAATCCTTTCGAATATGAACATTTATTGTTTCGTCAATTCGTGGGTTAAGTCTGAGTCAAGCTCGTATGAGATAAGACTTTTTGACATCATATTTTAATCACTTTCTTTTTCTCCCCCTCAAAAATAGCATATCAGATGTTGTTTTGTAAACGGTTTTGATTAAAATATGCCTTTTTGAGTCTTATGGGGAGATATCAACAAGACTTTGAAGATTTAAGAACGATGTTTTGATGCAAGTACTCCCCCTCAACAAGTGATTACTTATTGAGGTGTAGTACTTGTCTTTTGAGCAGATTTGAAAAATACTGAAAGGTTTGATTAAATCTACTCAAAAGTAAGAAGCCTTCGCTCCTTATATTAGGATTGTAGCACTGAAGCGTACCACAGGGTCCTTTCATTACAAAGTGCGGGTTGTACACTGTTATGTGTGCACAAGCCGTAGTTGTTACAAATCAAACAATATTAGAAATATATTGAAATGTTTGTACCAGAAGAATGGGAGCTGAGCTNGAAGGACTCGATAATTTACACTTAGTGTCCAATGATGTAAGACACTTAGTGTAGAAGAATTTTGTGTTCCTAAGAGATCTTATATGTTCTCTCATGGCTCTAGACTCGATAAGTGCACATTTGGTTTCCTATGCGGAGGCATGGAGCAGAGGGCCTCCTGTTTCAATATCAACCATCTCTAATAGACGATCGATAGGTTACACTGGTTCCCCGTGAGAATGAAACAAACATCTTTTAAGAGATGCCTGAGTGGCTAAGAAGGTTTAGGTGCATTGCGTCACTGGGTCCATGACGTCTTTTGTCTTCAATACCGGCTTTGCCTTAGCAACGACCAGTAGCATATGAATTGAACCCGGTGTCTGACCTAAGGTTGATAAATTGGAGGGCTATTTCTTTTCACCCTTTTCACATGTTTCTTTTTAATTCTTCAACCCCTTCTTTCTCCTTTCATTCTTTACTCCTTTTTATCATATCATACCTAAGGACTTCTAATTTCTAACTATCGGTGATGTCCTTGTGTAGATCCCTCCGGTTTAGGCGGATCATAGGACGGTTTTTCCTATCCTGAGTCACCTTGTAACTCCATAACTATCCTATTGATGCCTTTGAACCAAATCTTTGAAAATCTCTCAAAGTGTGTTAGAGTATAAAACTTTTTGTTAACACTTTGAGGTTTTGGATTTCATATGAAATACTCCACCTCCACATATGCTCATGATTGTTTTCAGAAATTTTGCATATGCGGGAAGAGTTGGCACTTTTGAATTGATCCACTCTTAATAGACATGTACCCGAGGGACACGTTTACATTGCTTAGTTAAATTGATGCATTATCAGCTTTTAGGTGATAACTAGCCCTAATAACTAACTTGATGTTGTTCACATTCCTATAAGGAAGTTAGACCCGTCAAAGTAAACGTCTAGAAAGAGTTCTCAAAACAGTACTTTCTACTCGGATAAATCCTTTCGAATATGAACATTTGTTGTTTCATCAATTCGTGGGTTAAGTCTGAGTCGAGCTCGTATGAGATAAGACTTTTTGACATCATATTTTAATCACTTTCTTTTTCTCCCCCTCAAAAATAGCATATCAGATGTTGTTTTTGTAAACGGTTTTGATTAAAATATGCCTTTTTGAGTCTTATGGGGAGATATCAACAAGACTTAGAAGATTTAAGAACGATGTTTTGATGCAAGTACTCCCCCTCAACAAGTGATTACTTATTGAGGTGTAGTACTTGTCTTTTGAGCAGATTTGAAAAATACTGAAAGATTTGATTAAATCTACTCAAAAGTAAGAAGCCTTCGCTCCTTATATTAGGATTGTGGCACTGAAGCGTACCACAGGGTCCTTTCATTACAAAGTGCGGGTTGTACACTGTTATGTGTGCACAAGCCGTAGTTGTTACAAATCAAACAATATTAGAAATATATTGAAATGTTTGTACCAGAAGAATGGGAGCTGAGCTAAGCATCGAAGACTGGGAACTTTGGATCAGGTCGTCGGAATGTCAAGACCGGAAATGAAGGTTGAACCCCGATATAGCTTTCCAACCTACTGATCTGTTGTCGTCGATATAGCCTTTCTTCAATCGTATGGACAAAGTTTCTGAGCATTCTGCGTCCATTAGCTTTCCACCTCGTTGCAATTCCCTCTTTTAGCCTCCTCTTTTCATCCTCCAACCTTTCTGCTAACCCATCACGAACCCTTTGAAGTGTGACATCACAAAACTTTGGAATCTCATCGAACCGCATGAATCGAATCTGATTTCTACTGTTGAGGTAGGTGATTCCAAATGTCGGTTGTTGAACGAGAGTGTATTGTGACATCCCCGTGATTTCAGGAATCATGAGTTGTGGTTGAGTAAGGTTGATGGTGTTTTGATAACTTTCCACTCCGAGCTGAAGATCTTCCACTCTTTCTTTAACAATTAATCGTCTGATGTAGAGTAGGAGAGATGCGATGAAGTTGTACTGTGTGTCTTGTTCAAAGTTGAGCAGCTTTCCTTGAATCTTTAGTAGATACATATCTTCAATGTCATTCACGGTTAGATCTGGGAAGTCTGCTTCATTGAACTTGTATCGCTTCTCATCTTGCCTCTTGACGACAATTTCCATCATGAAAGTGTAGCCGAATTTTCTTTCTTCCATGATCTCCATAACTGCAACGATGCGAAGTGGTTGCTTCACTTTTCCACTCGTCTTCAGATGAAGTCTGTGTGTATACCCGAGCTTTAGTCTTTCAGGCCAATGTTGAATTCCTAGAAGAGCATCTCTGTTGTATTCGACAACTGATTTGCAGTAGATTGGTGCGTGCTCTTCAATGTCTGGTAATTCATAACGGGCAGCTGGAATTTAAAGTGTGAGTGAAGATGCATATCGTTCTCTGGAGGTCTCGTGTGCATGCTGGAGGTATAGAAAGTCATTGTTGAAGAAGCGTCTGTAGGGGATCTTGGGTTTTTCAGGAAAGCCAATTAGAGGTAGTGGTTTTGTCCAATCGGTGAAGTAGGGTTTCTTAGTTTCAGTATCGACATTAGATTCAAGGTTGAGCCAGTCAAATGAGCCAGATAGAGCACAGGCTATATTCTCCATGTGGTAATCAAGTTCAACTTTGTTCCCTGATCTCTTCTTGAGAAAGTCCATGGCTTCACGATTGATCCGCTTCAGTTCAGTCTTTGACAACCTTTCAACTTGAAGTCCTGACATAATACTCTGAGTCATCTGCAAAGTATTACCCGGCAATGGTTCGTCGGCCTCAAGCGGTGGTTGAGCTTTGATCATAGTAGTCAACCAATCAGAGTCATGAGTTTCGTCCATGTCTAGCCATGAGAATTGAGTAGTCTTTTGCTTCTGCTTCTTAGACTTCTTCTTCTCTTTTGTTTTGGTTGTGTCAGATGGACCGGCTTGAAATGTAGGAATTTCTGAGTCAGGTAATGTTGTTGCTGTTCCTTCCTGAGTATCAAGCTGTTGAAGCACAAAAGGTTCCTATGATTGAATTGGACCGGAACCGGAAGCTGGAGCTCTTTGTTTGGTAGGAGGAGCCTTAGTAGTCTTGCGTGGCTAGTGTGATGAAGATGGTGCTTCTGACTTCTTCGACTTCTTGCTTTTCGGATCAGAGTCAGGATCATCATCTTTTCTTTGTCGTTTGTGTGTACCAGCAGCTTCCTTACAAGATTCTTTTGATGCAATGGCTTGAAGAGCTTTGAACATCGTTGATTCTTCAGGTGTCTTGTCCTCCTTATTTCTGAGCTTGACAGCTAACAGTGTTTGTAGTTGTGCAGTAGATAACTCTTCCGGTGTTGGAGGAGCCCTGTCAGTGCGAAGGTAAAAAGGAGTTGACTCAAGCATACGTTCAACGGTGTGCTTGATCCTGGTGTTCAACGTTGAATTGATCGGCTCGATAAGTGAAGACACAGCCGGTTCAGCTACTGCGGCAAGATTTTCGTTCAGGTATTCCTTTGTGTAGTTCTTGATCATCTTGCCCATGTCAGCTTGTAGTAACTTGTTAGCAAGTGCACTAGTATCCTTGAGATCTTTGACTTGAGAAGTCAAAGTTTTGACCTGTATGGAGAGCAGTTTTACTTGGTCTTTTAGATCTCCGGATGGCTGTTGTGTCTCCTTCCTCTTCTTCTTTGCCAAATCATAAGCTCTCTTGATCTGCTTTGATGCTGTCAAAGATGCTTTGCTTCTTTTCTTCTTCTTGTCTGATTTGCTTTTTGATGTTTTCTTTGCTGGTGGTGGTTGATGTGCTATTTGTTAGTGCAAGTTTTAAATTTATAAAGGTGAATTACCGAATCTAGAAACAACACATACGAGCAAGTATACTCGTCCGTTATAGCAAGATATGATGGTAAGTCGGGATCGTTCGCAGGGATTTGTAAGTGAATCTAATATTAGTCTAAAAGTAAATCTCTAAATGTAAGCAAATAAGATAATAAGCAAGTTCAATAATTTAAAAGCTACACTTGTTTAGACTAGTTTCCTACTTAATGACACATGTGATTGTGATAACTCTTGAGAACATGTTGGTTGCGATAATTAGATGGTGGTCTGTTAGGTCACCATATTAGTAAACACAAGTATTCAAATGAGAGAAATGAGATGAGAAATAGACTTGGTTGATTAAGATCAATATGAAAGATGAAAGAACAAGAGTTTCCTTAAGATATGAAATTAACCAACATTTGATACAAGAGATATGATGTCCTATATATAGGTGAAAGGTAGGGGCGACATCCCTTCCTTCCCTTATCCTCTAAACGTGTGGGCTTTAAGGCCCATTGGACATCTTATTGGACTTAACTTATAACCATACGATTAACTAAATAACGTAGCTAAATAAGATAATACTAGCAACCTATTACATTGACTGAAATGACCGAGACTTGACTGAATAGTTGAAAACTATGATCCTAACAATCTCCCCCTAAGGATCGGTCATGAAGGATTGTTGAAGGATAGATGTTCGTCACGGTCATCGAGGTTGCTTGACGTCTTTGTCTTTGAACTTTAACTGTTGACATTTGTAGCTTTAGACGTCATCAAAATGATTGTAGTAGAAGTGATTCATCATTCTTTGTTCTTTGTCTTTGTTGATGTGAAAACGATAGATGATGTTGTAATCCGCCATACGTCACTTTCGGTGTCTCCAATGAATTCGCTCCGTTCCGACATGCTCATACATCTTTGACGGTGTTGTTGTTATGCATTCGTAGCTCTTTGTGTTTGTTGTTGAAGATTCATGATTGTTGTCGTAGAATCTTTTCTTTAGACTGTTAGCAATAATACAACCGGTACTTACAGGTTTGAACTAGAATTCGTCAACAGCATAGTGTGAAGACTCCTTCTAATTCGCGCCAAGGCCGTTCCCAATCGGATACCCCCTAAGGAGCTTACACGGGCACAACTAAGTACACCCACGATTAGGTGAGTCGCTGGAGATCACCCCACGACTGTAGACCGTTTGAAGCCATCGTAAACACTAAGCGTAACCCACGAGGAATTACCGAAGTGACCTGCTGTCAGGGCTGTTTGATGTTGATCCTGGCAGGATTTCCGTTCAATCATTTGAGAAATACTTAAGTAAATCTCTCATGAACGTTCTAGGCAGATTGCTAAGATCTGCGAAGGACTCGATAATTTACAATTGGTGTCCATTGATGTAGAACAACCAATGTAAGATTACTAAGTGTACCTAAGAGATCTGTGATGTATCTCGTGGCTCTAGACTCAATTAGTGCAACTTATGGTTTCCTATGCGGAGATTGGGGCAGGGTCTCCTGTTTCAATATCAACCAACTCTAAATAGAAGGTCGATAGATTACAACGGTTCCCCGTGAGAATGAAACAAGTATCTTTTGAGAGATACCCGTGTGGCTAGAAGGTTAAGGTGCATGCGTCACTGGGTC
>LBNU01037394.1:107432-141844 GCA_014162995.1 Artemisia annua | reverse complement strand
ATACTCTAAGTGTTATAATTTTTGGAAATTTTGGGCATGACCCGTTTGTTTGTTAAACGTTTCCATTTTCTCAAGTGTTGCAAATTCTCAATTTATTTACTAGTCACTTTGTACGTAAGTTTAGTACGTAAAAACAATATTATTCGTTATATATATAGTTATCGTTTTTAATCCGTTCTACGTTATAAAAATAATCTCCGTATGTCCAAATATATGTAAAAGCTCGTTTTCGTCATCCGAAATATTTATTGAGCTCAAATTTCACTATTGGGCCCGTTAACCCAATATTAGCCCAAAACTATATAATACGGTTTTAGTTACGTTTAATATATCGTTATATATCGAAATTAATTTCTACACGTCCGATAATAATTTTTGGTCAAAAAGTCAAAGTTGGAAAAATACCCATTGGGCTTGGCCCAACTGCCAACGAGTTCCAAAATGGGCTCATTGGGCCCATTGACCCAATAACCAATTTATTTGTTTAATTTTTATATATCTTTTATATTTAAACATAATTAACTCTTTTAATTATGTTTAATCCTCAAATTACAAAGTTTAGTCAATATTATTTTTATTCACTTAAAAATAATATAATTCGACTCTAATAAATAAATTTCACCAAAAATTACATTTTTAACTAATTATTTATAATTAGTTAAAGTTACTTAACATGTATTTAATTATAATCCTTCAACTAAAACTTCCACCAATTCACCACTTGAGCCAAAATTTTATATTTTTCAAAACCCCAATAATTTTATATTTTTATTTTAGGCCGATTTATATATATACATATATAAGTGTATATATCGTCTTAAACTCGCGTAATTAGTGTAAATCACATTTGTACCAACAAATTAATACCACAAGCAACAATATTTACCACACAAGCAAGAAATACTAAAATGAACTAGTAGCATTTAATGAAGCAAAGTTTTCATGCATGCAAGATATATATGTATAAACTTGTCAACTTAACAAAATATATGTATTTAGCACTTGGTAACAACTTAGATCATCATAAAAACATGTAATAAACAAGATTAGAAAAGTTTGATGATCCTTACAAAGGGTGTGTTTGTGAACGTGGCTAGGAGAGAACAAGGAAGACCCAAAACACTTCCAAATCAACCCAAATTAGCTTATATATTACCCAAAGTACTTGTAAATGCAACCCAACAATCTTGATCTCCAAAATTTTGTATGAAATTTGTGTTTGTGTGTGTTTTGTGGCCGGCCAAAAAGAAGGAAAGAAAAGAAATAGGGATTGTTGGTGCATGGTATTAACTAGTTATTAAGGTAGGTTGGATATTAGATTTGGATATTAGGGTGTAACTTGGTTAATAAGATGAAAAGATTATTCTTTGGTTGGTGGAGTGTGTAGGTGGCCGGCTAGGGGATCCAAGGGGGGGAAATGTTATAACTTTGTCCCGCGTTGGTGTATCGTGTGTCGGTTTAAGCTTAAATGAAACCGTTACGTCCCGGTTTGACGTTTTTGGACACGAATACGTAAAATAAAGTTTTTAGCCACGGTTTTGTCAGAAAAGTAATAAAATGAGTTTACTGACTCAAAAATATATTTACTTGACCTTTTTCACAATTACTGTGGTGTCGGTTCGCGTGCGGCGTTGTTTTTCAGCAAATACCGAGAAACTCTCAGTAAATTACGAAACTTGTCAGTAACTATCCGAAATGGATTAATTTGTGTTTACTGACAAAAATAAACTTTTTCAGTAGTCACTGTAAGCTACAGTGTACAAAACGGTTCCCGAAATCATGCAGAAATGTGCAGAAACATGCAGAAATGTGCTAAAATGCATATAACGTTCAAAGTGAATATAATAAATAGCAATTTATTATATAATTTTGTTTATGAAAAATACCATTTGTCACATTTTACTTCTCAAGGGATCTTGAGAAGCTTGCAATCCCGACCAGGCAGTGTACCTGACCGATGTAGTATAGTGTAGTGGCAAGTACCGGGCGATTGATCATTCTCTGCGGGAATAGTGGCGTTAGGATTGAAAAGCTACTCTAATAGGTCTAGGGGTGAGGGAGGATTCTTTTTGTATTTTATTATTTTTAGGAAAGCAAGTAAAAATCTCGAGTTTGAAGGAGTGGGCGGAATTAAATAAATTAACAAGAAAATAAATATTTGTGAAAACTATATGGAGAGAAGTGTGTTTACTTAGATTTCCTTACTCCCAAACTATCTTTTACCGATTGATTAGTGTGTATTAATTGCGTGGATAACGGATTGTATTCCTTAATAACGGTCGTGGGGGTGTGTACGGACTTCCCCAACTCTATAAGCTCCTACTTCAATCCTATGTCGAGCCGGCTAAGAAGCTCCTAACATGGGATCACTAGAATTCGCTCATGCATTAAATACAATCAAATAACCTTAGTACACCTTGGTTCATGTTTCTTAAGACGTTCAAGCATGTTACCGATCGGAAGTCTGCCAATTTTCTTAAGCCTAACATCGATAAACATTCATCCAATACAATCAATAACACACCATTCAATCAATAATTAATAGTTAGGTTTCATTAGATCTAAGCAAACACAAGGAAAACCTAGCCTAGCATGTTAAACAAAGGACAAGAACAAGATAGAATCAAACAACACATAGACATATTGAATGATTAATTGATTACTTATCTTCAATGTAACATGGAAGATCTCAAGGTAAAAAACCTTGAAAAAGCTGATAAAATTCGTCTATGGTTTCTCCCTAAAAAGTTCCACACTAATGAATAAAAATTATGAGAATATATATAGAAAAACAGATCTGACGGCGTCACGTTATAGCCTTGACGCCGTCACCTCGCCGTACTTAGGGTTTCTTGATGGCCTTCTTGACGCCGTCCCCCTTTAATCCGTTCTGGCTTATCAAGACTTGACGGCGTCACATCCAAGCTTGACGCCGTCAAGGGTACTATTCCAACAGACTTTAGCACTTTGTCGAATTCTTCACTTTTATGCTCCAAAAACGTCCAAAATGCTTCCTTTTCCAGAATTTCTCTCCAAAGTACCTAAAATGACAAAAGGAACGATTTAGGGCAATAACTGATCAAATAAATACGATTTAGGGCTTAAATGACCCCCGAAAAGCGGTACACTTTTTGCCTTATACCTAAGTCCATTTAGTAGGTTAGAAGAATTGACCATTGGACGCTAGCCTGACAGATTGTGAGAAAATAGGAGGGATGACAATTAACCATATTGCCTTGCGTGAGAATTAACCATAGGACCACCTTGCAAGTGGAGGTACTTAAGAAGTTAGAGAATGGACTATGATCGTGACAACGGGCCATTCAAGATAAGTCTAGCATGTAGTGGCACTTAATGACTCAAACCCGTCTACCGTACGTCGGCTTACTAGCATGGGTTAGTGCATGTGGTTCCCGGCAGGATTCGGGGGAGATAGGCTAGGGAACTTGACCATATGACCCTAGTGATATATGTCCGCCCCACCTAAAGCATTGGATTAGTTTAGTAGGAAACATGACTAAAAGCGATATAGGAAGAGTAATTAGGTTAGCACATTTCTCTCCTACTGCTCACAACTTTACTTTTAATTGCTTTTGTTCTCGTTTCATTTCGTTTAAACAAACAACCAACATTTTCTACTTTTAACTCAGTTTTAATTAGTGACATTAGACTTAGATATAATCCGCACCACATAGCTCTTGGGACGACCTCGGAGTTACCATTACTAGCCTACACACGACCGGATTCTCTGTCCGTTAGTGCATAAGGTAGAACTAGGGTAGAAACGAGACTTTACAAATAGTAAAACCTAGTCAGAAATCCTGCATGGGTAGACCTGCGAGTGACGGGACAACCGGCCCAGTCAGTATCAGAATAGGCGGTAAGCTGAGATGTGGTAGAGCAATATAATCGGAGTCCAAGATCAGTAATGCCCTGAGCAGATCGAAGAACACACTTCATAAAGTTTAAATGAGGCTCACGAGAATCATGCAAATAAAGACAAAACTGTTGAACTGTATACGATAAATCAGGTCTAGTGAAAGTGAGGGAAGAGCTACGACGATGATACGATATAGTATAGGATCATCAACGGGAGCTCCTTCAGGTCCTAGCTCTTCCAAGTATCCACGTGAGTTCTACAAGGGTTACAGTTAAGCATGTAGGCCCGCTCAAGTATCTATGTGGCGTATTTGGACTGAGATAAAAATATGCCAGATAGGGGTGAGCATCGGTCCAGGACCGGACCTGACCGACCGGACCAAGGACCGAATTAGCTAAAAAGCCAAGACCGAGGACCAGACCGAATGTGGTCGGTCCGGTCCAACAAGGCCAAATAATCAATTTGTGGTCGGGACCGGACCGAACCGGATCGAGGACCGAATTAGCCAAAAAGCCAAGACCGAGGACCGGACCGAATGTGGTCTGTTCAGTCTCGGTCGGTCCTTTGATCGGTCCGGTCCGTTCAGTCCGTTTGATCAGCCCTAATGCCAGACGAGGTACGCGTAATAGATTAGCCAAGAAAATAGTTGAATGGGCCAAGATCGGTCATGGCAAACTCTCCCTTTAAGGAGAAGATAATACGTTGTAATAAGCCCGAAGAAGAAGCTATGAGAATAATATCATCCACATATGTTAATAAGTAAGTTGTTTATGCACCTCGATGATAGATAACTAAGGATGAGTCACTTTAAAGTGCTGAAAGCCAACTTGTAAAGCATAACTGTCAAAGCGTTAAAACCATGCAATAGGTGCCAGTTTAAGACCATGTAAAGATATCTGCAGAAGGCATACATAATTAGGGGGAGCAATATCAGTAAAGTCGGGAGGTTGATGAATATAAACAATTTCAGTCAAGTGTCGATGAGGAAAGACATTCTTCACATCAAGCTGATGAACATGCCACTGTCGAGATACATCAAGACCAAGCAAAGTGCAAATAGTGGCAGGCTTGACCACGGGATGAAGCTCTCATCACAATCAATGCCTTGTTGTTGACTTATTCCGTTTGCATCCAATCGGGCTTTGTACCTGCTAAGAGAGACATATGCATGAAATTTATGTTTAAAAAGCCACATAGATCTAAAAACATTTACATTAGGTGGACACAGGACACGGATCCACGTACCATTTTTAATTAACCAATTAAATTCATCTTGCATAGCATTTTGCTAGTGTAGGTTGTGATAGGATTGGACGTGATTTTTTTTGAATGGTTGAAGGTGTAATGACAAGAAGAGTTAAGCAGTCTACGGGTTTAGTTGTGCCATCACGAGACCATGTTAGTTGTGCCATCATGAGACCGTGTAATCATAGGGTGATGAAATATCGTTTTGGGCTTGGGTGAGATTGTTGAGTAGTGGTGGAAGGGGTTGGGCTATTTGGGTTTGTGTCGAGTTTGGTTGGGCATGTTTTTTGGGTTGGGTAGATTTCTTAAAGTTGGCGTGAGGGGAGATTGTGATTTTATTTGTGGCAACTGGCAAGGCTAAGGCACTTTTAGCCGCGGTGGTTGGCAGGGTAGCCAAGAAAAATGTACGGAGTATATCTAGGTGGTAGTTTATGAGAAATGTGTATGAATTGATAACACATGCAACCAAAAATGTGTAGGTGTGTATAGGAAGGCAGATTGTTAAAGAGTTTGGTGAATGGAATGACATTTTTATTGAAGTTAAGGGTAATATATTGAGTAAATGGGGTGGCCATGCAAAGTGCTTCGGTCCAATATTGTGATGGTAAGTGTTCTTGGAAGAGTAAGGTTCGTATATGGTTGTTAATTGTTCGTAGCATCCTTTTAGCTTTTCTTTTTTGTTGGAACGTTTTTGAGAAAGAATCCGGAGTTGTATGCCATTTGCTTTAAAGAGTTTCTGTTGTTTTGTGTTGTTAAACTTGACCCCATGATCACATTGAAATGCTTTGATTTCTTTATTAAATTGAGTTTTCACATAGGCACGAAATTGAAGAAATTTACTAAATGCGTCTGTTTTCTTATTAAGAGGATAAACCCACAAGAAATGAGAGAAATGATCAAGAAAATAACATAATACTTGAAACCAGTAACACTCGAAATAGGTGACATCCACACATCCGAATGGAAAATGTCAAAAGTATTTGCAACCAAAGTAGAAGAATGCGAAAAACGAAGCTTGACATGCTTACCAAGCATGGCACAAAGTCATAGACTTTGGTTTATTACATGATATAAATTTATTTAAAGCTAAAAAATGTAGCACTTCATCACTGAGATGCCCGAGTCTTTGGTGCCACGCGGGATGGTTGGATGTCAAGGGACGTAGTGGGGGTGGTGGAGGACGAGTGGAATGGATATAGATCTCTGGTGCTATTACATCAGAGGAGAAGTTGATGAGTCCATAAACCTCTCACAGAAAATCCAAATTCTTCAAATTCAATGCTACATGTATTACCACGAGTAAATTGATGAACAGATATTAAGTTTTCAATTATGTGTAGGGTTATAGGTATGTTTTGAAGGTATAAAGGTCGATGCAAGATGGCAAAAATGCTACGCCCGGTGTTAGTAACCAATATAGATGACCCATTACAAACAACAATAGATGTCTTAACGCATTTATTAAAAATAATTGTGAGCTTACCCGCGTCTGAGACTAGATGTGAAGTTACACTAGTCTCAAAATACCACCTCGAGTCATCATTGTTGTTTGCATAGCGAAAAGTCATGGCATTGAAGGTTGAGGTAGAGTGGTAGGTTGATCACTGTATTCCCATTAACCATGAGGAGCATGTGACCGTGGACCATATGGCCCATAAGCAGTGGGTGTGGAATGATTAGGGATTGGACCAAGTATAGAACCAGTTGGGCTAAGAGCCTGTCTATTGTTGTGCTGAAATGAAGATGGACCAGCCCACTGTGGGCGTTGAGGAGTTCATGTCGGAGCCTGAGGTCCACAAAAATTCATCTGTGGATAGTGGACTTGTGGAGGAAAATCATGAGTTTACAACATGCGCGTACTTATAGCGAGCACCATAACGACAATTCCCACGTTGGAAATTCCTACACAGTTCTTTCTTGCTGTTGAAGCAACATTATCAAGATCTCCTAATGTTTTAATGATGACAAATAAACCTTCGAAACACATAAAATAACAAATGTTAGCCAAAGTTCCCCGACTCACATGTCTGCTCCTGGCGCGCTACCCACGCGTCAACGCGTGGGCGACGCGCTAGGCTTCTGTGAATGCCGGGACGAATTTTGAAAGTCGGCTTTCCTCTTACCCGACAAATGTGGATCTTTCAATACAGGTATGAATATGCTAAGTGCTTAATTGAGAACACTCGAAACGAGTTTTGGGATTAGAGGGATCCAACTTTTAAAACACCCGTTTGCGGGAAAACACCAACTCATGTTTTCTAACTCTCGCCTCTAGCCAAGGCTTTTCTAAACTTAGGGAGCTTATACATTTCACGTAACATCACGTGAAAGCATCCATATGCTCATATTCCGTGCTTACGTCTTCTCTAATCACGTAACGGGTTTACTCCCTCATTGGTCAAACTAAGTCAAATGTCACTTTGCATAAACGCATCCTTTCCCGCATGGGTTATGCTTTACATCAAGGCAAAGCACTTAACTTGTTTGTACCAAGGTGTTAGTTGAGTACGTCGAGTCGTAGAAAGTCACGAGTTATGAAACTATGGATTCTCGACGTTGTGTTACTTGAACTTATAAGTAACCTATGATTTTCTCAACTCATAATGTTAATTGTCTAAACCTTTTCTTCTTAATAACAATTAGATTATTTCTTAATCTTTCTTAATTCTTTCTTAATCTCATTTTCATAAAAGTCAAACCATCAAATCTCCCACATTCCGTCCCAAAATCCTTTCTCAACAACCTCTAAATATTCCCTTACACACCTTACACAAAAGTGTACTCTTATCTCCTCACAAACTCCCACACAATATTCCATCTTACAATATCCCTTCACTTTACCAACTTCCCATACACCTTTTCTTAGGGTAATAGTGTTTACACACCACCCTTTTACCACTCTTTTTCTCATTTTTGCTATAGGGGGCCCACATTATTGGTTCACCATCATTTTAGTTTTTTTTTTTTTTTTTTTTTTTATTAATTAAATTTTTTTTTAAAACCTAAATTCATAGCTCATTGCCTTTTCTTCTCTCAATACAAAACCCACATTTTATGTCACATCCTCTCTCACTTTTCTTTTTTATCCGGCCACCACCCTTACAGCCGCTGCATCATCAGCCGTCACTGTACCTACGGCCACCACCAGTTTTGAAGAAGAGGGTGTTTGTGAGATACGGCCGCACCTCCGTTGGCCTTAACGCCGCCGCACCTCCGGTCACCACTTTTAAGAGTTGCCCCAGAAATGGTGTATGGGTATATGAAGTTTCAAGATCTGTACATATAAATAAATATGACTTAATCTAGGTGGTGTCCGGATCCTAAGAAGGTGGCGGCGTTTGGTGGTGGAACAGTGGCGACGTTTGATTGTGGTCGTGGTGGTTGTGATTTTTGATCGTGGTGGCTGTGATTCGTGGCCATGGCGGAGGAACAGTGGCTGTGTAATTGGTAGGTGTAGTTTGGAAAGATTAGGGAGAAAGGGTGGTTTGGTGTAGTTAGTTTGGTGTTTACAAGAGTTACCGGTGTGAGTTTTGGCTTCTTAGAGAGAGAATGAAAAGATGATTGTGTGTGAGAGATGATAAGATGATTGTGTGTAAGAGAAAACATATAGTACAAAATAAATTTCAGAAAATGTACGACTTAAAATGTAAATAATATTTAGTGGTGTTTGGAAACTAAGTGACTGGTGTGCAAAGACAAATAGCCTTTTCTTATACACACACAAATACACACATATACACTCTTTTCTACACATACACACATCCTTACACATACATATTCACATACAAACACCTTTACATTCAAAATACACACACTTCACACACACAAGGCTCCCCATCCAATCACTCTTACATATTCCTTACACATACAACTCACTCCCTATACACATCCCATCTCTACAACATATTCCTTACACTCTCAACAACTTTATTTTCAAATTTACACACATTACTCACAAACATCTCTTTCTCTACACACACAAGGCTCCCCATCACATCCATACTTACATATTCCCTTACACACATCTCTTCACCCTTACACAATCCAACTCATCTCTTATATTCCTTACACACTCTTCATCTCAAACATTCATTTACTTACAACACATCTCAACCATCCATTTCTCCTTCCTCTCCAAGAAAAGGAATATGCTTTGGAATATTCTTTTCTTAACCCAACCATGGTTCATCTAACCCAACTATGGTTTATTCTCTACACACTTCTCTAACCTAACCATGGTTACTTCTTAACCCAACCTCTCACACTCTTCCCTATAGAGGAATATCCCATGGCATATTCTCTTCTCTATTATGCCATGTGAGGAATACCATTTCTACCCCTACCAAATTACCCTTTCTACTCTTCTACCCTTGGTATTTGGTTTTCTCATAAACACTTCACAAAATATTTTCCAAATTGGCTATTTGAGTTGGTAAACCTTAGATTGATTAATGTTAAGGTTTAGTGTGAAGTATAATTGGGGGTTTAGCAAGGTTAGGTATTTATAAGGACCAACACCTAAGTCTTGGGAAAATTACAACAGACCCTCTGTTGCGTCACCCACGCGTTGACGCGTGGGCAACGTTCCGGGCTTGGTAAATTTTTCTCAATTTTGGGTCTTGGCCTATAAATACCCCCCCTTGGCTCTTGTATTCATTACCCCTTGCCATTATTCTTTCTCTCTACATTCTTTCTCTCTAATCTCTCTAATTCTATCTTGTATTCTTAGTTAAACACAATAACATCTTTGAAAGAACACATCTCCTTGCAAGGGAAGAATCTCAAGAACTTAATTCACTCTTGTGATTGTGTCGAGGGTCTTCTTCTTATACCCTTTCTATTACAATCGAGTCTCTAGGTTAGGTTAGGACTTGATTGAACAAACATTTATTCATTCATTCGATTTGGTTGTAAGGGAAGTCTTGTGTCTTGGTGACCAAACCTAGATCATTGGGGATCTAGTTGGGGTTTGATACTTCCGGTGGGAAGTCTTGGTAGTGGTCTTGGTGACCCTTAGGTGAAGCCGAGTCACGAGGTTCTTTTGGGTGGTTTCCGAGGGCGAAATACCGTTGGGAAGTAACTCCTTCTTTGTGAGCATCAATATTAGGGAATATTGGTGGAGTGAAGTTGTAACGGTTTGTAGTCCACCGAAAGGATTATACTAATAAATAATATCGGTGTCGTGGATTCGCAACTAGACGTACGGATGGTATAAACCCCCCATCCCGAACCAGTATATATCGTGGTGTTCTTTACTTGCTTTATATACTTGTGGTTGTTATTGTGTTTGTGGTTGTTCTTACTTAGACCACTTGGTTATCTTCGAGGCTTAAAGTTTTTAAACGTTTTAAAAGCCGAAGAAACCGTATTGATGCGTAGGGATTGCTTACGCACTTTGTTTTACCTCTCAAGGGATCTCAAGAGGCTTACAATCCCCACCAGGCAGTGTACCTGACCGATGTAGTATAGTGTAGTGGCAAGTACCGGGGGATTGATCGTTCTCTCACAGGGAATAGTGTTCGTTAGGTTAAAGACTACTCTAATTAAGGTCTAAGGGTGGAGGATGATTATTTTTGTATTTTTATGTTTTTATGAAAGCAGTAAAATCTCGGTTTTGAAGGAGTGGGCGGAATTAGTTGCTAGTCAACTAACCCAAGTATCTACTTATGCCAATTAAATTAAAGTTTTGAGAAAACAATGGTGGGGAAAGTAGTGTTTACTTAGATTTCATTACTCCCTAACTATCTTTTACCATGTAATTAGTATGTTGAGTTTGCGTGGATGACGGGTGTATTCCTAACAAGTCGTAGGGAGTGCGTTCAATTCCCTAACTCTATAAGCTCCTACCTCACTCTATGACGATACGTCAAGTATCCTATCATAAGCTCACCGATAGCAACCTACGCATGAAATACTACCTTAAAATCGATTAACGCACATACGATTCACGTTTCCTAAGACGTTCAAGCTTGTTACCATATAGGAAGTTAGCCAGTTTTCTTAAGTCTAATGTAGATGAAACATTCACCCAAATCACAATCACAACATACACATCACATGATAATGAATAGTTAGGTTTCATTAGATCTAAGCAAACACAAGATAATTTAGCCTAGCATGTTGAAGGAAAGAAAAGCACAAACATAAATCATACAACACATAGACATATTGTATGGATTGAATGAAGACTTATCTTAGATTAAACATGCAAGTTAGAGGGGTAAAAGTACCCTCTAAGGTCTGTGATACACGAGCTAGGGTTTAACCCTTAAGTTCTCCACCAAGTTCCTCTTTTAAAACTATAAAATTCGTCCTATATATATAGAGAATACGGGCTGACGGCGTCAGCCCAAGGTGTGACGCCGTCACGCCGACGATTAGGGTTTTGTGATGGCCTTCTTAACGTCGTCACGCCGCCTTGTTCCAGATCTGACGGCCTTCCCTGACGCCGTCACTAAACTAGGCCAAAAACTCTCTGGCCCGTCATGAGTAACTTCCAATTTCTTCACTTCAGTTGTTCCTGACGTCGTCACGTTGAAGCTTGTGACGTCGTCACCTTCAGTGCACTTTAGGGTCTTTTGAGATTTTGTTGTTTTCCGCACTTTTTCACTCCGAAAATGCTTCTTTTGTGATTTTCTCCTCAAAAGTACCTAAAATGAGAAAAGAAACGACTTTGGGTGAAATCCGATCAAATAATATACGAATTAGGACTCAAACTGACCCCTAAAAACGTAACATTTTTCGTCTCATCACGTATTCACCCCCTCTACGGTTCTACACTTACCATTGCATGTACTACCACTACCTGTTTCTAGCATAAGAACCGTCAAAGAAGACAGTATGTCGCGAGCGTTACCTTGACCTTGTTTCCTATTCAAATGAGACTCTAGCGAGTCTCGAGTGGCTTAACGGGTTCATGTTGTGACGACCAGACTTTTTTCATCAATAGGGGAATGTTCGACATAAGGTAGGATATTAACTTGATGCGTTTGAAATACTCGGCTATGGAGAGGTTGCCTTCCAAGGATCGGAGTTCTTCGTGAAGCTATATAGCACAAGCATCCTTATTGTTATGGAAGAGATCCACGAGACTCTTCCACACATCATGAATCGAGACGTTCTTTTTCAAGACCGTGTGTAAGAACGATATGGTGATGGTACTATAAATCCAAACCTTAACTAAAGATTCAAGTTTCTTCCATTCCGCACATTAGCGCTCGTGCACATATACCTTCCGTCTAGGAGACCTTGAACACCAAAACTAAGACAATGAGTCGTGAAGAGTTCACTCCACGCGTCATTAGTTAAGTTGTTCGATATCTAGAACGAGGGGGAGAGGGTTTGATGTTTGTAACATCGAAGGGTTTTTTCCATGTTAAGTGGCGGCGGCGGCACCGGTGGAGGTGGTGTGTTAGAGTCGTTGATAGCCATTAGAAGAGTGAAGAAGGCGTCGGTTGTGTAGGGTTTTGGGAGGGAGTCATATGAGACGAGTGTGTTATGAGAGAAAAAGAAGGAGGAGGTTATGGGAAGTTTGTTATTAGGCTCTGATTAACATAATAATGAAGGATTATATTTCCCTTTGAATGTGTACTGATTATTATTAGCAATATATAAAACTTACATAGGTTTCATAAATGTGATAGGGGCAAGCCTTATAATACATACAACGGGTTAGACACTCATACAAGATAAATACAAATCAATAAATACAATGCTTATTATTAACATGTACTTAACAACCATAAAAAGCTCCAAGGATTCTTATAAAGAAAGTTGCTTTCTTCAGGTTTTACTCTTCTTAAGCAGTGTTAGATTGATAAAACAATGTTGGTTGCTTTTCACTATTGAGCAATATTTATAAAGTACATTTGACATAACAATAAACCCGCTCAAAGCCCACAATCGGATTTCATTAGTTTTGACTAGAGTAAAAACTTTCAAAACCGTAAAGATATAACTATTTTGTTGTGAAGACATGTGAAAACAAGCAGCAACAAATCTTCAAACACGAGCAACAAAATCAAAAGTAAAAACAAGCAGCAAAGTAAAGATATTCAGTGGCCGACATCACGGCATCTTATAACTTCTTATTAATTGAAGATATCCAAAAACAAGCGGAACCAATCTTAAAGCAGCAGCAACCAGTGTTTGAAAACCGGGTTTGTGATCGACCCGACCCGGACGGGTCACCAGGTCGGAGGTTCAACCGGGTCAACCCGGGTTTTTTTATGCAAAATAAAACCATACAGCTTATACACATGCACAAACACCCATTTTTCTGCCGTCCAAATACTAGTTTTGCTATAAATCAGCATAAACCTTGTGTCTAAACACTAGTTTTGACCCCTTTTTTTGCCGAAACCAGTTAATCGAGTTTCAAAACATTGGCAACAGCAACACCAAAAAATAACAAAGAAAAAAAGGACAGGCAACAAAAGCAAATAGGAGATAAATAGTTTTTTTTTCCAGCAGTCGGATTCTGGTGGCGCGTGACCGCGCCTTTGGCGGTCGGCGAAGGTGTTTCAAGTTGTATTATGTGAGATTTGAAAAACGAAGAGAATGACGTTGTCGGTGTCAGTTAACCCCAAACGGTTAAAAAGTTATGGCCAAAGAATATGCATGTAGGATTTTGGCCGAAAATTATTTCTTTTGTTTTTTTTTTTTGGAAAAGGGATAATGGTGGCGGGTAGGGTTTGACGGTAGCATAGAGGCAACGGCTCAACTTAGCCACCTATGCATGAGGATCATACCCGCTCCGATGCCATGTTAGATTGATAAAACCTTGTAAGTTGCGTTTCATTGAACCTACAAAGAGATCGACAAGAGGCTATGTAATTTTCTTAAAAAAGACATATCACTGCTCTGCTCAGTGCTGACTATACAAAGACTTAGACTAGTATTAATGGTGACTCTGTGTGACCAAATGACTTTGTCATCTCAACGCCGCCTAAACTTCTTTCTCTAAGACCTAATACATGACCAAATGCCCGTAGTAAAACGACCCCGATTATAATAAAAAACATACCCCACAAAAATTAATAAAAACACACCCACACAAACCATATGCAAACTTAAGGTCGGCTGAGCGACTCAAGCAAACAAAAATTTAAACGAAAGGACGCATTTGGTGGGGTCGCCTTAAGGGGAACATGACTCTTAAGCTAGACCGACCATATGAAAACTTAAATGTCGGCCTTACGACTAGCCTTGTTTAAACAAAAATAGACCCAAAAGGCCAAAATTGTTAGATGTGTGAAACATGGGTGTGTCAGGTAAATAGTCAAAATAATTTTTATACGGGGAAATTTGTGATGCGGGCCATGTTGAGTTTTATAGACCCACAAATGTTCACATGTCACTGAAATAGAGGGGAATTTTTAACCATTTATGTGAAATTCGTTCACATAGTCAACATTATAAAAATGATAATGGGTAATTGTTCAAAATTCTTTCAAACCATACTGAGTGTGTTTAAAGCATTCCAAATTCTTATTCAGTAGTAGCAAAACAAGGATAGACATAGGTCTAAAATCGAAAAAGCAACTCCATTCAAATATCTTCTTATCCTCAATCACCCTGGCCCTGGGGTATTTATGTTGGGCATTCAAATATTTATCATATAATATTTTGGTAATGATATACAACCACTAGTCCACTATGGCAAATATATTCTTTTAAACCCATAGGAACGTATTCTCTCACTGAATTCAACAATTTAAGAGTAAATTTCAAAGCTAAAATAGTTGTAAGTCATAGCTAGAAAACATTGTTATTGACTTATTTCTAATAGTCATACTAGGTGTTCAACGTGTGTTTCTTTATGAACATTAAGAATAGTTTTGGTTTTTGCAAGAAGAGTAACATAAAGTAAGAGAAAAACATGAACTATAAACTAAATAAAAGATAAAGATGATAGATATAATGTGAGATTGTTCCTAAATTAATTATGTTTATTTTTAATTAGTAAGTTTTATGGTAGAAATAAAATACAAAAATTTTTTGGTTAATAAATGGAAAACTTGTTAAAATATTTCTCAGACACATGCCGTGGTTTAGAGTGCTAACGTGGCATGATTTAAACATTTAAGCTTTGAGGTTTTGCCTTATAATAGAAAGATTTAACAACCTTTTAGCTAGAAAACTTCATCATTTAGAGACATTTTTAAGTTTTATGTGATCAACAACCATGTTTAGATTGTCAAAACAGGGTTAACGGATGGGTTTCCCTACTCAAGTTGCATGGGAAAGATGATTATTTGACTAAATGTATGTGGCTTAAACGAAGTATTCAAGTGACCATTTATGAACACTCATTGGCTACCCTTAAAATGTTTACTTAACGATGTTAGAACCTAAAAATCGTGTGAAGAATCTAAAGTATTTAACCACTAAGTCAAGGTGGTGTCTTTTATCCCTTATTATGTTAGTATTTCGAACAAGATTAGAATAACACATAATGTTAGTATCATTTTGTTGATTTTGGCCTTCTTCATAAACTTTCTAGCTTCCCTATCTTAAGGAGAGTGGAAGGAGGTAATGCACTAAATAAGATCCTGAAATCTTTCATTCTTTAGTTTTTTAATTAAGTCACTTGTTGAAAACATCCTTTTCTATTTAATTAATAAATGGTAATAGAAGATAACAAAGTTGAGCAAAGCATCCACCACTTTGTATGTTTATGCATTTTTATCTAATACGCTTTTAATTTTTTATGCATTCCTATCTAGAAACTATGTTAATTCTCCTGTGCCTTCATCACTATGTAGACACTTGACGTACTTTTCTTTGTACAATTTGCTAATTAATGCTTCTCTTTCCAAGCAATTTGTAAATATGTCCCAACACTTGACACCACTTAACTACAATAATTTCAATCATTGGCTTAACTTCAAAAAGCTAGCATACACTAAAAAGCTTCAATGACTTGATTTAAAGATTGAGTTAACCACACTTCAAGAGAAGTAGAAGAAGAGATATAAAAGGGAAATTTGAGATAGGAAGAATTTGTCTTAAATGAGGTTATTTTATTTGTTTTGAGATGAAGAAAAAGAAAGGAGAAGTTGTTGAGATAGAAAAAAGAGAAGAAGACACTTTTTTATATATATTTTATTTTTATTTAAGTCTAATAGTATGTGAGTTGCTCATCAAATCTAGAATTTGTAGGTTCAAGTCTCGCTAAAGGCATTTGTGAGATAAATTGTATATGGCGTGAAAAAAATTGTTGTTAGAAAAAAATATATTTTTAATAGTCATTTATTATCAGTAATAATCAGTAGATAATTATGATAGATGGTAAGAATCATGTTTCAATGGTGGCTAAAGCCACCGTAAAAATATTATCCTTCACATATCTTAAGAGATTTATAGACTAATTTGTTGGTTTGTGGGAACTAATGCAGATGATGACTTGTAGTTCGTTAATCTTATGGTAAGAATGACAATTTAAGTTATACTTAGATTTTTGAATTTTAAGTTTACCCTAAAAAGAAAAATAAAAAATGGTTATGAGTTTTATGATGAAGAAAGCAAAGAACTTTAGAGGGAGAAGACACTTGCATAAAGTAAAACTTTTTTGAGAAAAAAGTAAAGTTTAGAGTAACTCTCAAAAAGGTTTAAGGTACTCCCCCTTTTTAGGCAAAATAATGGGAGCCAATGGACACAGTCCAAACCATGAAGGAGTTAAACCGCGTTGAACGCGTGAACCTCACACAAAAAGCAACGTACTTTGAAGTGTCATACACTAGACACTAAAACAGCTAACTTACAGCCTGCAACATAAATTGAGGAAAATCTCAAATCTTCAGTCAGGAAAATCTTGAAAAGACTAGGAGCAAGATGGTTTGCGGCTAAAACAAAATCCAATGCCACGCGAACATTTAGAGGGGGCATGCCCGGGAAAGGCAAAACTCACAAACACTCAATCTCCACAATAACTCCTCACAAATATTTGCGTTAAAAAAGCTTTACACGCGTTCAATTATGCAGTTGGAAATGAAAATATTCTCCAAATACTCTATCAACGCAATAATTGAACTTGATGTTTCATATTCCCAGGCAGAGGAAAACAGGTAAGACTCCTTGGACTTGGGAAGACATATTAGAACTCATGGACGCCTCATCACCTTAGCATGAGTCCATCATCACATTTCCCTAAAGCAGTCAAATAAACTAATGTACTAGGAGACTTGATAGCGTATGAGAGCTTCGACCCAAACTAGCTAGGATCCATACACTCTATATTGGCCTAATATGATCCCACTGAGGCTAAGATTAGGCGATAGACCTGGGAAACACTTCCCCAAGCTACGCTTCGGTAAACCTTGCCTAGCGAAACATCCAATCGTTGCAACAGACACCACGTGTCATTGCCTCATTCACGGAGAGTTAATGCTACAGCCATGAATAAATTCCTCCCCTTGATGACCACCACTTAGATCATCATGGGTCGTTTGGTGGCCTTTACGGATTACGCTCAACCCTAAAGACATCCCCATAATTCCATAAATACTTAGCCATTCCCTTTGAATGGCCCAGACTATTATTCACACACGAATAATACACACTCACACATACAACTTAGTCGAACCGTGATTGTTACCTCAACTCGTAACTCCGATCACATTTTAAAATTCTTACCGAACGTAGAAAACCAAACGATCAACCAAACCCAGGCCCCAATATGTACCTTACGTAAGCAATTACTTTCCTATTTATGGAGAAAATGTGAGCCCATAACCTTTAGTCCCTCTTAATTGGGAGACTTGTCAAAGCCTTACTCTCCTCTTTAAGAGACTAATTAAGACTCTCTCCAAATCACTTAATTTGGTAAACAAGCCCTAAGTTAGATACATATTCAGTTTTGGAGCTTTGAAATTATATAAATGCAATTATAAATTTAAAATGAATATATACGCAATTTTAAGCTTTTAAAGGATATAAATGCTATTCCCCTTTGTTTATATTGTTTTTTAACAATAAGAGCGGTATTTAGACAGTCACCCTTCCTCTTTGTTTAATTATGGTTTTCCACTTCAAGTGTTTTCTGTTGTATGCCACCATGTCTACCTTTTCTTTTCAAAGAAAAACTTTGCTTCTTAACGAAAGTAAAACTATAATCATTACAAGATGCCCATACTTTTAGCAAAAGAAATACAAAACACAATGTGAAACCTATTTTTAGAAAAGAAAAAAAATATTGCAGTCAGTCAATTACAAGATGCTCTTAGCATTACTGTTCCATCATACATGCTAAATACCCATTCAAATTCTTTATATTATCAGAATACCTTTTGAACTCTATAAATAACTACAAGGAATACGACTTTTAAGAAATAAATTCAATCCTTGCAATTATAATTAGGCCCCAACAACAACATTGGAATATTTACCATAAAAGGGGTACAAGACACTTGAACCAATTACCTTAACATGTTCATAAACAAACACCAACCATGTAGCTATTCATTTGTCACACTTACCTTACCAAAGTCAGAAAAGATCATTTGCCCTATTAAATTATACAAAAGCCCGCTTTCACAATCAGACTTTCCTTTCTCCACTTTAGCACTACTTGATAAAGATCACCTTTACCGTGTAGTTAATTACGACTCAGACAATGATGCTCACCAAACTTTAGCATTTGTAATAAAACTATAACTTCAAGCACAGATGTCGAAGCTACTCTAAACCTTATGTACCAAAAGCAATACCATCAATAAGATGTACATACAACAAACAACAATAACAGCAACAACAATACCAAATCCCGGCGGAGTAGGGTACGGCAAACAATGGGTATAATATAGCCTACAACAAAAGCCATATATAATACAAGAAACTAAGGAAAACCAAACAAAAGATATGACACCAAATTTATAGTTGTCATTTATGACGATTGACTGGTTTGCATGTTCCTGGTTTTGTTGTACTAAAATTGTGTGTGGTTTCACAAAGATTACTCCCCCAAACAACAACAAAAAAAGCAAAAAAAATCTACAAAGCCTTTCAACATGTACTCAGCAACAAGAAAAAGCTCTAAGGATTCTTACAAAGAAAGTTGTTTCTTCAGGTTTTACTCTTCTTAAACAGCTCTTGGTCAAAAGTCAAAAATACCAATCCTTCAAACTGACACCGAGTTCTGTATCTAATAGATTTACAGAGGTGCAATACGATATGAATAACAAATATACTGACACCGAGCACCTGTGATCTCAACACGACTCTCCAACATTTGAAAAACTTAGAAGTTATGAAAGATTTGCTGCACTGAACCTACAAATTAACGGGATCAACAAGAGGCTATATAAATTTCTTAGGAAAGATATATCACTGATCAGTGCTCACTATACAAAGACAGATTCAAACAGAAATAGACCCAAAATTACCATATGTGTCAAACATGGCTGTGTCAGGTAAATAGTCAAAATAATTTATTTTTATACGGACTGACACGGGCCATGTAGAGTTTGGTAGACCCACAAATGTTCATGTCACCAAAATAGGGGGGAATTTTTAACCATTTATGTGAAATTCGTTCACACAGTCAACATTAAAAAGATGATAATGGGTAAATTAAAATTCTTTCAAAACATACTCGGCGTGTTTAAAGCATTCCAAATTCTTATTCAAATTATTCTTGATTATTGTTTTGATTATAGTTTCAATGATCATAGTTTTTAGGTCTACCTAACCAAACCCACCCTGTTTTTACCCATTACCCATCTACTTGTTCATTTAGTCACAAGAGTGTTTTGTTGCTCACAAATTATGTTTAAACAAAAAGATTAATATGAAAGAAAGAACTCAAGTTTGATATGAGATAGGAAGTACGGACCTAGCTGAAGTACTCATATCCATGAATAAAAACCATTTCATCTTCCTGACACGGTTCTGTAGTTTAGGACAACGTCCTCAGACTTTTTCCATATATAAGTTCTGACAGTTGCTAAGCTCATGTCGGGTGTTAAGACCTGCATAACAAGACACTGGTAATGATAAACTGGAATGCGTTCTAATAGTTTCCTATGGAGTTTGTCAATAAGTAGATATATTGGTGCATCGCATTCCAAACAAAAAAAGTACGCATACGTGAATATCTATTTTTTAAAATAATAATAGCAAGGTATTTGTGTTGGCTTAAAATCTTTTTGCTTCTCCTTCAGCTAAGAAACTAATTACTAACATAAATAGTGTCTGGATTTATTTATTTTTAAAAAATTTAAGTAACATGCAAAAAAATAATAATAATAGTAGTAGTAGTAGTAGTAACTTGTTGGAAATTTTCAGTCAATTCATTCAGAAAAAGGTTAAGGTTGAGGTTAGAGAGTACAAGAATAATTGTAAATGCATATCAAATTAGCAGCTCCTTACCTACTTCTGGAAAACTGCTTATCTACTTAAAAGTTAGTATATGAGCAGAAGCAGTTTGGACGTCACAAACACTCAAAAATGTGTGTTCTTAAAAATAAACAGATAATAAAAAAGAATAAACACCCTGTAGGAGCAATGAAGAAAAGATGTTGATTAAGTTTCTTCTAGCGCTTGCTGGAAAAATTAAAAGTTTAGCACTTAAACTTGCAACTTTTGACCCATTAAGTTATGAATGGACTGATTCGCATTATGTTAAATGGGTAAACAAGAAAAACTAGTGTATAACAAAAACTGGTCAAAAATATCCAGAGGGTGTTTATGATGCATTCAACCTCTTAGAACAATTTAGAAAGACTAGGACTATTCAAAATAATACAGTTTTGTTATCATTTTTTATATACATGTTTATAGAAAGGTTCATAATTTTTAGACAACAAGTGTTTCCAGAAAACCCAACCCCGCGCAAGTACCAAGATATCATCTTTTTAACCGATACCAACCTGCCTGACTAATTTGGCGATCACTACTGATAGCTAGATGCAAACTCAGGTTTTCTGTTTTCTTAATAAAAAAACAAAGAAAGCCAGCTAACTGAGCGAGAAACTGCCACTTAAATGCAATGTATAGAAAATAAACTTAGAAACTTGCCTGATTATTGCACAAGATCTCTACAGATGGCTTTAGCTTCCAAGGCTTCGAACCAGGCCCCGGAACAAAAGTGCCATCACCACTCAAGCTATCTAATGGCTTGTCTAGAACCATCTTCTCCACAACATAGTTAACAACCTGTACAGTAATTATGAATATAGATTAAGCACCATTGCCCGGAAAGATCATCCACGACTACGATTGCTAGAAAATACACCCCATTCTTTTCATTGTCCCCTCATCATAAGTTGGAAAATGATAGCAAAAATAACAGTAAAGACAAGGCCTGGACCTAATACACAGGATTAGAGGTGGCAAATTTGACCGATTTACTCATGCATCAGTCACTATGGGTTATTTGTAAAATCAAACGGGTCAAATGGGCCAACTGAAAACATCTAGATACAAAGGTAATTAGTCAAGTGGCTGAATGGGTAAAACAGTACCAAAGTTGCACACAACCTCCCAAATCGTTTTATTTCATGATTTAAATCCCTTTCATCATAATAGTAATTATATTTTAAGCAGTATCTGATTTTTGTAAGTTAACAAATGGACAAAGTTTTCATATTCGGGAAACCCTAACCCGTACTAGTACTACAAAATGACCCGCTTCGACCTGTCATATGGGCTAGATAAGAGTAAATTCAGATGATGATGACCAATACTTTTAAGTGCGGAAACAAACGGAGAGCAATTAAATGGTCTGTGAAAGTAAATATGTTGGTCGCAGCCACAAGAACATTGTACAGAACTTGATTTTCACGTGTTGTGGTCATAGTCATCATATAGTACCTTGTGTATTCTTAAAATACGAGGTGCACTCAGCTTCCCTTGCGTCAATATCTGGGCAGCTGAACCTTCACATGGATGTAAATAGAAGCTGCACCTGAAACAAAATGGTAAAATTATATGAGGATCCTCCAATGATAGCTGGTGAGCTAAACAAGTTGCATCTCTAGCATCATCATTCACACGAGAGTAAAACAGAAACTCTGAGCTTTAATGGGAGTTCCATATGCCATTCACTATATATTGTTGACTTGTTGAATAGCATGATAAGATGGCACCGTGGCACAAAAGGTTAGAAAGATAAACCGAAGCCCCATCAGTTACATGTAGAGGTGCAAGGTGGAGGGAGTAGGTACTGGGTTCGGGTCAAAATGGGACATGCAAAAGCTTGCGAAAAAAATGGTTAGATGGATTGACCCACAAACACTTTTTTGCCTCTTCCGTTTAATTTATATATAATAATTGCTGTATACCTATAGTTATGAATTATGAAAAGAGACCAATTGCATACGGTAACAGACTTTGGTCCAATATCTATTTTGAGTTACTAACTTTTTTGTCCCTGAAGATACCCCCAAACTTTCAAAATGTTATCAGGAAACAAAATGGTTACCTGAAATAGAATTTGAACAAGAGTTGACTACCGTTTTTATGCAATTGGTCCTTATAATTATACATTTATACATCTTAATAAGAAATCAATTTAGGAGTTTTCGATCATGTAAGTGCATCTAGACAACTTTCTAACCATTTTAAGACCAATATGACCAGATCCCTTGATAGCTACCAATTTTCTGTTTTACCCATTTGACTCATTACTAAAAGAATAAAAACTAAAAAAACCTTTTTTCAAAAAAAGGCATCAAAAGTGCCCCAAAAAGCCGAAAAAAAAAAAAAAAAAAAAAAAAAAGAGATGAAATAACAAGAAAGTTTGAAGGCATTGAGAAAAAGTAATTACTTGGTATTTTCCCTCGCAGGCAGCCTATTGTGCAAAATACAATCCAAAACCCACCAAGGGAAGTCCTTCTCATCTTCGGTTCCTTCAAGATCTGTAAGTTTCTTCCTCCATGGTCCACTCTGAGATCCCTCCGTGATAATTGAAGGAGGGGAAGCACTCGAGAATGCAAATGGTGGATGCACCACAGAATCATTTACAGCATTAGCATCTACCTCAGCTCTTGAAAGTGTAATGCTCCTGGAAGATATATCTCTTCCAGATGAAAGATCTCCATTAACCGAAGATTGGGATCCGAATTTATGTTTTTTCTTAGCCAGCCAATGAGTCAACAGTCCTTTCAGGGTTTCTCGAGCCAAATTGATCTGCAAAGAAAAAATATAATATTCTTTTTTAGGGACTCCATAGGTGGCAAGATGGGTGGGTCTGTAAGCTGGGTAACAAGTAAAAGTCAGTTGGGTCTAATTGGATTGACCTGAATAACTTTTTTCCAAACTTTTTTGTTTCTTTATAAATAGTATCTACTTCAAATATGATTAAAACCTTTATAATATTGCAATAGCTATCATGTAATTTCAAAACGTTAGAAAAAAATATTTCAGCTCTTCATAACTTTGCAAACTTGAAGTTACAAAATCAAATGTTGGCTAAATTACTTCATGCATACACAATACAAAAGGCAATGTGCCAAACATGCATATGATATGTGCACCTTATCATCCTCAGCTTTCTCAGTGATGTTGAGGTCAGCAGAATACATTTCTGCAGAAAAGCATTGGGGGGTATCCAAATGTATAGACAGGCTCCCAAGCCTGGTATCGGCAGTGAACCATGCAGGAATGCTCACCTGGAAAACAAAAATATGTCAAAAAGAGAGCTGATGAAATACATATACATTGATCCTAGAATGATCTATTAATACTTACCATCTCAAACAGTTCTTCTTTCTTCTTTTCAAATGAAACCTAGAATATAAAAACTTTGAAACATGAGCAATAAAGAACTGAGTGGAATATAAATACAGAAAAACACAATACAAAAGCCGCAAATATAAAATGAAGTTATGATGAAATTTATTTTATGACAGGCTAAGATGCCAGTAAATACAAATATGTGCAGGTTTAAACGAGTTATTATGGTGCAGACTGAAACGGGCCGGGTTAGGTTGATAGGAACACATTTTGTCTAAAACGAGCAATTACTAAGTAGAATATTGTTTTTTTACAGACAACCTATTACAATCTCACTATAATCTCGTAGAATATAATTACAAGACTTAAATTAACTAATAGTAGTAATGTAACTCTTAGATGATATAATTTAGAAAGTTTCATGTGTCAGATACACTTTCTGTGACTTCCGACCCATGTCCTTTTAAGCTAAAAGTTTATACTTTATCCCAGTTCACCTAGTAAAGATTAAGCATAACCAGAATTGACCCATTCATAAGTAAACACATCAAAATTGCCACATGCTCATCGAACTAATACAAAAAAGTATCTGAATAACCTGTCCATAGTCCTTAAGGACAACACCTCTAGTGATCTCCCATAGCTTCACAGAACCAGCATCATCCTATCAAACAGCCATTTCATAAACTCAGTATAGTTATCATATTCTTCAAGCGTCAATAAAATGTAGCAAGCAAAAGGATATTTTAAAATAGTTAAACTGCTAAAAAAATGTAAGAAATGGAAAACGAAAATATTACCTTGGTGAGAACATGCCTTCTGTTGTTCAATATTTCATGTTGTACTATCCCTGGAATTCCATCAATGCTAAAGGTTGGCTCTCTATATACAGGAACCTACCCATCCATTACATCAGTTAGTTTCTTAAGTATAAATATACATCAACAGTATCAAAATCCAATATAATTTTACTGGTCACAAAAACATACAAGGATTCAATTGTTCCATATAGGATAAGGAGCAGGTTAATCCAAAATGCTCAACATTTCTTAGAACATTTATATATTCGTCAAAGAAATTACAGCAATAATTCAGTCTAAACGGAAAAATAAAATGACTCACAGGGGTAGATCCTTCTAGGGAAGCCCTTGCCCTTGAAAAAGACAAATTTCCAGCCAGGAAGGAACCACCTCTTTGGAAAACCTTCTCAGGATTTAGGCCTTCAGAAGGCCATCTGTGAACAGAAGAATCTGTGGTCGCAACCCATATACCATCATCATGTAGTTTTAATTGCTGAATCGGATGTTCCTTGCTGCAAAGCAATACGCTCTCTCTTGTAGAGAGGTCTGTCAAGTACAGCTACAAGTAGAAAACAAAAAATTATAATGCACTGGAAACAACATATATGGTCTCCTAAGACTAGTAATACATCATATGAACTTAGAGGTGGCTTTATAAAATTGTCAAAAGAGCTGGGTAACACATAACTAAAGTACAGTTTAGACTTCTGAATGGGCTGGATTAGTTTGGGACAAATGCTTTTAGTCCATTTCTATATAACACATGACCAAATTATGGAGTATGATTAGGATAACAGCGATATTAACATTATAAATCTTTGAAGAAAACAATTTTGGAGGTTGCATGCATTAGGATAAGACTTGGGCAACTTTCAACCCAGTTGACATGACCCCCACTCTGCTAAATTGTTTTAGTTGACCTATTTACGATAAAAACAACCCAAATCAATCCTTTTATGAGTAAATGGGTAGAAACTGCCACCTCTATATGGACTCATAAATCATAATGACATATAAAGTAACTCACAGAAAGATCTCTTCCACCACTATACACGTGACTAAATGTTGGCGTGCTTGCAAGTGCCCATACAGAGTCGGTATGAACAGCATAAGAGTGCACACAGCGCTGCTGCCCAAGATCCCACAATCTATCCAAAGATATAAAAAGTTATCATTTTCATCATACAAGAAAAGAAGGTTTTCATGAAACAGCTTATCTTTTCTTAATTTGTAGTGTCTCCCTTTTAGTAGATAGTATGCTATCACAATAACAATTCACACATTACTAGAAAAGATCCTTCATTCTTTACAAAGTAAGAAGCCTTAGGCATCTTAGTACATAAACTACATATAGTGTTGTTCTTGTAGGTTTAACTTTTCCACCCATTAACAACTTTGGTGGTAGTATAACCACCACCAATGGTCTAGTGGCACGTCATCTAACCTCCTCACAAAAGGCCTAGGGTTCAAACCTCACTAGGTACACATATAGGGGGTTCCAAGGAAAGGGTCGGAAACGGTCACGGGGTACCTCGGCAACATCTGAGTCAAAGACTCACCCTCCCCGGGTAACCTGGTGAGGGAAAACCTCATTCGTTTACAACCAGAGTATATCTATATGAAGAATGTGATTATTTAAATGTGACAACCTATTAAGCCAATTTGGTGCATTAAAATATGAAACAAGAACTTATTAATGGCATAACTCAAATGAAAATATGTATCTTCCAGTAGGGAAACTTATGTATACCTGATCATAGAATCAGAGGATCCTGATAAGCAGAACCTGCAATCAGGAAAATAAAGTAATATCATGCACACATGGACCAGATATTTTAATTGTTTAAGGGAATAAGACTACTAAATGAATCATTGAATTAGCAACCACTCACTCACTAGATTGAGTGTTCAGTATCAATAAACTTGACCGATTGTGCAGGGTAGGGATTAACCAGATTTAACCTATTAATCAAATTAGAAAGTTATGATATGTGCTCAAATATATCTTGTCCCACATTGCCCATTAACGGAGAACCTGGGTATTTAGGGGGTGTTTGTTTGGGCTTATATAGCGGGCTTATGGCTTATGTGGTTTTCGGCTTATGTTTCATAAGCTCACTTTTTGTGGCCTATTTTGAAACTTTTCGGCTTATATAAGGCGAAAAGTTTCAAAATAAGCCACAAAAAGTGAGCTTACTAGACATAAGCCAAAACCATATAAGCCATAAGCCCGCTATATAAGCCGAAACAAACACCCCCTTAAAGTATGAACTTGGCCCTGACTAGTGGCGCGTTTTGGTACAATGGATGTATGGGCTTGTACCAAGAACAAACCCGTGACCCACAGGTGCCAGTGACTTAGAGGTGCCAACATGGACAATATTCTATGAGAATAGGCAGGTAAGTATCAAGTTACGCAACCTACTAATTGCTAGGTTAATTAAAACAAAATAAATAAACCCAACTCAAGCCCCAACTTAAAACAATAAACAAACATAATGGTATCAAAATTGGTCATCTACAACTGTAAAAGTATATTTTAATATATTATAATACCATATTTTAGCTCACAGATTTACATATCTCTCAATAGGAAATTTCTGTTCATTTACCAACCTTCAATTTAGTTCCACGATTAACGTGAACACTCAGGAAGGCCATAAAAATTATGTTTTATGTGTTAATGTGAACTGATTAATCCACCAGACACCATAGATCATAATCAACATATTTATAGCTATGACTTCATTCATTGACCAAGTATCACGGTACAAGTAAGTAAAATGGAAAATTGATAGATCATAAATACATATATAGCACTAGCCAACCTGCCTAACATTATCACTTACTTATAAATGCATCAAGGTAAATGAATGGATACATAAGATTTCATTTACTGTTAAAGACAGTCATCAAAGAAACTGTAAGAATGATTAATGAATTGGACATCAACATTTCCGTCACCACCCAGCTAAACAAATAATATATAAGAGAAAACAAACCTCCCCGTAGAATCAAGAAGCAGAGCCCTAATATTGTCAGTGTGCCCTCGAAGCTTCATTGTCTTTGAACCAGTTCTGGAATCCCAAATACGTACAGCCTGCAAGAATTAAACATCTAGAGATGAGTCCTCCACATAACAATTTCTGTGTCAAATTGGTATAAGCATTCACCAAGCTACAATGACACCAAGTATAAACAAAGAAAAATCTGAACTGCTACTAATGAAAAACGATTCATATAAAAGTTTAAAAATATCAATTAAATAATAGAGTCAACAGGAGGTGCGTGGAAAGAGTCGAACACCTCCTCAGTACTCAGTAGCAATGTCTAAAGTGCATCATTAATAAGAACGCAGTTTATCGAAGTAATTACTATAGTACCACATAAAAAAATACCTTCTCTGTTCCACCAGACACCATAAGAGTCCCACTCTCGTTCATTGCTAATGCATAAACAGACTCCTTGTGACCTTTAGCAGCAATGGGAACATATCCTTGAGGTTGATTTGTGTGCGCTGTGATGCTGTTGCTTGAGCTGATCGTACGTAGACTGGTAACTGGTACTGAATTTCCTGAAGCATTCATTCCATTTGAGGACTCCGCCTCACTAGTTTGGGTTAATGGAGCAAGGGCAGCTTCAAGATCCCAAATAAATACCTCGCCACCCAGCCCACCAGATGCAACAATATTGCTCTAAAAGGATGATCAGACAAAAAGTATATATCAGTTGAGCCTGCACATAGGTGAAATTCGACCCATTCACTTGCGAATGAGCCGNAAAAAGGCTAAATGGGATAAACGGATTGAATGTCACCCTAGCTCTATCTTTAGCGCATCAAAGCTCCTATATGTTGTTACTCAAAGATTGATATTATATGATGTAAGCATTTTTTTATGTAATCATAGTAATTAACATATTAATTAGTAATAAATAATTAAATATATGGAGAAAAATGTTTGCGGGACAACCAACGGATCTGTTACTCTGTTTAATCCTGGGCCCTTATTGATCAGCTACCCACTAGTGCACAGTATGCTCAAAATACCGAATTATCATAGTAGAGTGTCAAATTTTCAACAAAAGGTCTACGACGCCTTTCAATAAACTAGAATAAACGAGTGAACATTACATTTTTTTCTGCAGCAGCAAGACAAGTAACATAATCTGTGTGCTGACGGAGAGTCTTTGTGCAAGTTCCATCTGAAAAACAATCCCAAACCTGGTACAACCAATCACAGTATGAGTAAAAGTTACATGAACATTAACTATGTGAGAATTCAGTTGCACATTAAATTACACCTTGACGGTAGTATCCGACGAGCACGAGACAAGGGTATTTCCTCCAACAAGAACTGCATCATTGACCTGTAAGACCTCACTTGTTATGTTTATGTGCTACTAACTGAACATAAGTTGAATAAAGAGTGAAATGGCTACTTAGGTTAGATCTAAACGCTAAACCTCAAGACATTATTACCAAAATCATCCCATTGATCTCCGAAAAAAATTTAAATAACAATCCAAAACTAAAAATACATAAAACACCCCCTCATAATGACGACTTATTGCCTCTTAAAGAGATACTGACTGATAGTAAGCAATACTAGTTATTTAGAGATATACCCAGTCAACATGAGACTCAAATGTCGTTGAGCAGGTAGCGCCCTCTTTACCTAATGCCCATCTCTTCAACGTGCCATCACGGCTCCCAGTGAAGAGGTAATTACTGTTATCTGGTTCTGATTGCTTTAAGATGGCCAAACAATTCACACCTGCACAATGCTGCACACAGAGGGGCTTAAAATTTTAAGTAGCTGAATGACTTCTAGATTAACACTCGAACACTGATAATTGAAATAAATTTTAATAGTTTAACATTGATAGAAAAATCCCTATGTTATGTACATGACAAACAAATGATAGATAAGATAATGATAGACAAACATAGATGAGAGTTCCAATGGCTTCGTATCTGAGGTTGAAATTTAATATAGTATCAACGGGGGAGAATTTACTATATATTCATCACATTTTGCTTATGTTCTGTTAGAAAAGGGAGGCCACTAGCATTTTAATTTAGGAATATTCCTCTGTGACTTTAAATATATATAATTCCATACCATGTAAATTATATGAAAATCTTTAATTAAGGTAATATCTGCTGGCACAAGTATGCCAACATATTCAGGGAGTGAAACAAGTGTATATCCATCAACAAGAAATGTATATGGAAGAAACAAAATAAACTCTGACCTTCGTGCTATCGGCATCGTTTAACAGATAGGTCAACCTCTTCTCCTTACGAGGACGACCTGAATTGGAGGCATTGCCTGCACTGCCCACACGGTGCATTGCAGAATTACCTACACCAGATTGATGAAACTTAAGGTAAGAATTCTTAACTAATCCCCTTTAAGACAGCTAAAATACTTTCATGACGATTTATGTCTCCAATTTAGATAACAATGGGCATGCAATTTGATAAACATATAACTACCTTATAGAATAGAGAAAGAAAAAGATCACGAGGAAGCTAATAGAGTAGTTATTATCATCCGCACTAGCTGCTGAACATCTAAAGCTAAGTTACTTTTACTGAATAAAACTTGTTATGGAAAGTATCACTACTTGTACATCATTCCTACCAAGGGTGATATCAATTCTTGCTATTTCAAATGTATGACTAGTAGTCTAGTACAACTCATCTAGTTGTGCCTCTAACCTTACTAGGCTAGCCTGCTAAAAGGCCGATTAGCAAGAACTTGTCCATGATAAGCATTAAATTTAATTCTAACATCATCTCCTGATACAAGAACTTTTCCCAATATAACTTTGCGATGAAGCATTAGTTATTGGGTTCCACAATAAAAAAGGGAGACTTTGCTGTTTTCCTTAAGAATATCATAATATAATTGATAGATTCACTATAATCCAGAGTTCAACACTTCAAGAATACCCTGTATTTTCTTCTTAGCTGCCATTAAACACTTCTTCAGGATTTAGATAAGAAGACGCTAGACCATTAAAGTCAAGGGAGGTGCATTCAGCTATAAATTATTAACTTCTTTAACATCATTCTACCATATCTACAGGTTCCAGAAACACCATCAGCCTCACATCTTATAAAAGCTAAACATCAATCTAAGCCTCTCATCTGTTGTATAGAAACAGTCTATCTAATTTGGTTATTAATGGGTGAATACCAAACCACCACGAAATGGCCTAGTGGTGAGGTCCTTGGTCTACTCACATAGGTCAAGGGTTCAAACCTTGCTAGGTGTGTACATTTGGGGGTGGGCAGGGAAGGGTCGGTCCAGGGATTAACTCGGTGAGGCCGCGTACATGAGACAAAAAAGGCTCGCCCTCTTGGGTAACCTAAACAGGAAAAACCCCTTATCCGTTTAATTGGTAAATACCAACTAAAATCTGCCTTCAAGGTTTTTATGAATCAAATTCAGCAAAATCAACATGCTATTATCTGAAACTTCAAATTATATCCGAATAATAAAATATAACACGTGTACCAAAACTTGGAACAGATTTGGCCACAATACTAATAAAAAAAGTTATCGATTTCTAAGTCAAACTCCTGTCTGAATCTAATCATCCTTAAAGTTAATCCTAATAATAGTACAAAGAGACTTCCTGTCCATCATGTATGATGTTTGAAATAATATCTGGTAACCTGTAATCAACAATTCCATTCAAAATCATGCTAAAACAAATCTATCGCATCATCAATAAACTCTTTAACTTCAAAATAACGCCATAGACAAGTAAAAACGGGTAAAAGGATGAGGTTTTCCCTATTCAGGTTACCCGGAGAGGGCGAGCCTTTTTGATTCAGATGTACGCGGCCTCACCGGGTTAATCCGGGGATCGTTTCCGACCCTTCCCTGGTCACCCCCAAATGTACACACCTAGCGAGGTTTGATTTCTTGACCTCTTATGAGGAAACCAAGGACCTTACCACTATGCCATTTGGTGGTGGTTAAACGTCATAAACAAGTAATAACACAAAATTATATCCTATTACAAATATCATCTTAGTTCTTAGAGTGTAATAGCTTGATTTAAGCGTTAAATTACATCCCATTACAGATCACTCATAACAACAACAACAAAAAAGAAAAGAAAAAAGAACAGAAACCAAAGCAACACACGCTTAGAAGTTTGAAACAGATTTGCCACGATACAAAGAAACAAGTGACAAAATGCAAGTCAAACTGCGGTCGAATTTAATTAACAGTAACGCAACGCTAATAATAAGTTAATAACACAAAGACACTATCCATATATAAGTATCGGGATGTTCTTACGTAACATGTTAGGTTGCACCTAATATTATCATACTAAAACACAGATATTGCATCATCAGAAAAAACTTCATCAACAGTAAAGAACACAATACTCATTATGACAAGTCGTGAATAAGTAACAAGATAAACAAAATATCGTCTAACTGAAACTTCAAACCCTAAGCAATACAGTTGGAGACATAATCGCCCAAATGCAAATTAAGAAGATAAATCAAGTCAGACTTTCATTTATTTTCAATAATACAAAACTTAATTTTTAAAACAATACACGATCTACCATATCCATAGATTCCAGAAAACAACCTCAAATCTAACAAATGCTATTTCAAATCATTCTAAGCCTCTTAATCTTCTTTCACTTATCGTCTAGAAAACTGTCTACCAAATTTTGGTTTCGAGCCTAAAAAATTGGCACATTAAAGTGTCAAATAGAATGCATTTGACCTTATCCGTTCTGATCATATTCATTATTGACCGTTTTTATGAACTAGGCTAGCGTAATCAAAAATATCGTCTTAATTCTTAATGTATAACAATAACCTGATTGAAACTGCAAATCACATCCTAACACAGATAATAACAGAAGCAAATTCGGCGCATTACAAAGAAAGAAAGTGATCTAAATCACAAGCCAAACCTACGTCGAATTTAATCAAACCAAAACTTAACTTTTACCGTATTGACGAGTTTTTCGCTCACCAAATAAGATCCTATCACTAAAATAGTGTTAGTTACGAACCGAAAGACGATAAGTAAAACATATAGACACTTTCTTTGCATTATTATTCATTACCTTCAACAACAGACATAAAGCAATAATTCGAAACAAAATATCATCATCATCATCTAACTGAATATTCAATCCCTAAGCAACACAACTCGAAACAAAGTAGAAATTATTAAAAAAAAAAAAAAAAAAAAAACCTGACTGACTGACTGACTGAATTATTAATAATTAACAGTGTTAGTGAATATACCTAATTATGAAGAAGAGATAGGAAGGAATTTGTATAAATAAATTAAGGTTCAATTAGCTGTTGAAATGAAGTGAATAAATATCTGATGCTCGAAATTGAAGTTGATTTTAGATTATATAATAATAATTAATTATAATTATATAAATTGACTGTGTGTCTGTGAGTGAGAGTGGGGGAGAGGTTAGGGACGAAGAAATAAAGAGTTTTGGGGGCGGAGCTTTCTATTATTTTATTCCTTTCATTCTTTTTCTTGCCACGTTTTTTTTATATATACCCGCGGTTTTCTTAATAGCTGATTAAAATCGTAATTGTGTTTAAAATTCAATATACACTAACTAAAGCAAAATATACACACTAAAAGGATAATGTGATGTTTCGGTTACGTGTTGTAGACATATGTAGTAAGACATTCAACATTGTAATGTCAATTAATGTGACGCCTCTCGATAAAACATTCAAACTAAGAAAAAGTTCGTTCAATAGATAAAAATACAAATGATGCATAAATTACATAATATTTACTGAAAGTCGATTGTATGATGCGATGAAACATTTTTTGCGCGACAATTCACAACCTTCTTCTATTAACTTGCAATGCTTATCTCATGTCGGTTTCAATGTTCATTTCCTTAGAATAATTGTTTTGCTATAGTAGATTAATAGAAGGATCCTCGCACGCGAAAGCAGCATCTCATTTATTGCAGAGTTTTTCATTCCTATAGATATTCTTCATGTTATAGGGTAACTATTCCATTTAGTAAGTTCACCCCAAGATGAGTGCTCTCCTATTCTGAATTCCCCAAAATCCTGTAGCACAGCCGAAACTATTGCGGGTTCACAGACCTACAAACACCTTAGAAAATATACACTTGCCAGGTAGTATGCACACAATTTCCAAAAACAGATAGGGGTTGATAACTTATAGATAAGGGACTTTAGCTTTACTCTATATCAAATGGGTTGACTCAGAAATTAGCCAACATGGAAACGGGTCAATGAGTGAACGCTATGTGAAACCCATCAAAAATCTCATAAACAAATTCCATACACTTTCGACCACTTTTAACTCGTGACAATTGAATATGAGAGCCTGCATTCATAAATTTTTTACAAACAGCTTACATGTATCAAGTATGATGCACCAATCAAATTGTACTATGTTCTCTTTTCATCTTCTTTACTATCCATAATTACTTGACACATGTGAGTGAGTTTTTCTTTGAAGTTCTTTTCTTTTTAAACATTATGTAGTCAAATTTCTTTCAAAATATTAGTTTAACAAAGTAGTTGAACTTTTGTCTAATCTAAAAAAAAAAAAAAAAAAAAAAAAACTTATTTAATCCACATTAACCCAAATTAAGTGTTACTACATGACCCTTTAGTGACCCGTGTAACCCGCCCACTTTTAGTAAACTCCTTTTATGAGTTCTCCATAAGTTTCACATCTTAGAAAACCCCATCTAAACATGTTTTCAAGTGTTCTTTAAAAAAAATTAAAAAAAAAATATATATT
>LBNU01037394.1:61639-107194 GCA_014162995.1 Artemisia annua | reverse complement strand
TATAGTTTACAGAAAAGTTTTTGCTAGATGATTACATAATTTGTGCCTAATTCTTAGCTCCAAACACAAAAGCATACAAAACAAGCCAATTAATTAATCTTGGTCACTAAAATTTCATTAAATAAACCAAGATGTTATGAAAAACCTATAACCATTAGTGCCAGAAGAACTTGTAGCTTGTTAGTCATATTAACGTCTTGGTCATATTGACATCTGCAATATTATCTGGCTAACATGGGTGAGAATGAAAGAATTGAATATTGGATAACTGAATTTAGATGTAGTTAACTTTTATTACCTTTGATTCATTATTTTGCCTTGGTAAACTCTATATACTGACCCAACCGTCCATGTATTTTTCTGTATACTCCTAGCCACTCGTGCATATTTCTATGTACTCGTCTTGCCTATAAAGTCACAACTTACCATTACGCAATGTACATATATCTAAAAATTATACTTTAAAAGGTTTGTCCATATAGACGTGTTACCTGGCCCGTCTGAGCAACCCACATAACAGAACGTGTTATATTTACTGGTGTATATAACATAACATGTTACCCGGCCCGTCTGAGCAACCTCTTGAAATGAATTACATAGGCCCACAAATAACATAACGTGTTATATTTACTGGTGAACTGGTAATAAACTGACTTACACAAACATTTATCATGTCACAATCAAAGAAACATATTTGTCAAGCTAAACACTATGGTAATAGACTAACACAACTTGAAAGACTTTCAATTTGACCCATTTTACATAACCACACACTGCTATAAGTAAATCTTTCAAACTTACTTTTTTGAAAATCTTTCAAACTTACTTTTTTGAAATACTCGTATTAGATATTAGATGATAGTGTGTAGATGCCAAGGGATGTTCAGGATTGACCCTTATGCTCGTGGAAGACGACGACAATGAAGGTGACCGAGTATATATCTTTATCTTCACCATCAATGTCTCCGTATGTTTGTATACTGCGACACAAAACATATAGCATGAGACGGGCATATATACAGTTTTACACATGTCAAAGATAACCGCAAATGATGTTATTGTTCCTGAATAAAAAGCATTATTTAATGAGAAGGACAGATGGCAAACTTAGAACGACAGGTAGATATACTCATAGTAATATCCTATACTCTTGGTTACATCCAAAACAATCAAGTTTTGAATATAAATAATATCTAATCAATAGTTCTTATCTACTTACTACCTCTCCCAAGTCCCAAGACTATTTGGCTCGCAAATGCGATAACTCAATATCAACTATTGAAGGTTGATACACATTTCGACATGATATATCGAGTATATTTTACTAAAAGGACATACATCAGATCTATTTAATTGGTATATTTATGCGGGATCAAATTGTTCCAACATTCTAATTGAGTTTTGTACCATAGCCTTATATGGCAAGCTACAGGTTCATGCATTTGCAAGAATATTATGGATCCAATAGAGTGCGTCGAAGCTCATCTTTTATCGTATTCAATAGCGGTGGAAGTTTTAACCCTTATACTAATGAATGATTCACTTTGGGTTATGTTTTATTTTTAAAGGTCAAAAAGTTAAAATATAGATCGACAATGGAAACTGCTCAAATGGGTCAAAAGTCACCACAAGCTCATTTTTAAGATATATTGCTTCCTTATGGTTTTAGTAGAGTAATTACAATATATTGAAGCAAAATTATCCTCGAAACAAACTCACAGATTAGTCCTAGAAACAAAAAATTAAAAAATAAACTTTTGTCGACAAATTAATAACATACCCGTTTTGAACCCTTACCTAACCAACCACTGTATCGCCTCACTGTTTCAGTTAATCATGTAATAATCCTTTCATACACATGAATGTTAAACTCATTCCTAGGTTAGATTAAAACACTTAAAGGCCCAGTTCAAGCATAAAATTTTATCTTGCACCAATATAGCTTTATACTAAATTATTATAAAGGTATCCATCAATAAGAGGAAAATGCGGAAATGGCAATAAAAAATGTACCTCTCAATATAACCATTAGGCTCGCAGATCGAAGCTTCCACACCGTTGAACATATAGTTGAAGCTATCAATAAAATCAGTGCAGCCTGTACTGCAAAAAGATGCGATCATATTAACTAATATTAAAGACAAATGGTCATATCAAACATTGCAGCCTGTATTACTTGAAATAAATATTAAATTAGACATTGTCTTATCAAATGGATTAAGGATTGTATAATGGTAAGTAAAAAAACAGGCTGAATATAAAGCACCTTTGTTCCAACTGTGATGACCAAACTCAAAGATTGGGTTGATCTTGAAAACAGAATTACCATAATTATGGTGAATGGGCCTGCAAAGAACCACCAGAGTGTCGATTATGCATATATTGCTAAAGTACACACTGTTTGTTATTATGAACACATCATAGTTAGGTCCGATATAATTTCTTCTTGCTTTTGGATGTAACATGATTCTGACGTGAATTGAACTTGGCCTTCATATCTGAACCAAATTCCCATTGCATATTGGTATTCGTAAAGGGGTGTTTGGATATGCATTCTAGATGTGATCAAATAATCAAAATAAGATAATCAACTATAATAATAGGAGCTACTGCTGTCAAAGATCAATATTTGAGTGTATAAAAAGTTGTGAGTTTTCAAAAGAATATATTTGCGAAAAAATAATTCAATCCTCAACATATTACATGAATTTATTCAAAAAAATGATAATTACCAAGCGAGTTGTCATACTTGAATTTCTGTAAAAACATATTGACATACTAAGCTTTTGTGAAAAGCTACTAAAACTATAACCGCAAAAAACCAACTTTGACTTGTTACCTCACCCGTTCGACTCTAATTTTGATGTGTTATATTAGAACTGCATTTCTAGTTCCTTCCAGCTGTCCTACTTGAGCCTGCTTTTAGGATCCTATGTTTCATTTTAGAAATTGAAATATCATATCAGTAGTAGGTAAAATGATCTGTAGCAATGTCTATATTAAGAAACGTAAGTCATTGCCATAGTTCATGGAATCTTCATGTATCTAATTTCTCGGTTTCTATTTTTGTAAGAGATGATATACAGTGCGAGTGATTTTAGAATGAGGTTCTAGAGTTTTAGTGATCATTGTTGACCCTCACAATGATTCTTCTAGTAACTGGATAAATAAACCATTACTGACATCAATCTAATGCCTAACTTAAGTTGCACCAGGCCATGGCATAAGTAAAAATATTACATGTCTCTGCACCATGAATATTTCTCCATATCATTAGGCTACTAGTGTAACATGTGAATTGTAAAGAAAAAGAAGACAAACAAAATACTTCCTCTAATATCTCTATGACTCTATAAAAGGACTTTGAAGTCTAACATGTGTACAACAAAGATAATCGACCAAGATCATCACCATTCTCCGTTGAACAATTGCTTTTGAAACAACTTGAAAACAGAGCATAGTTTCCTATTTTACTTTTATTATGTGTATTTTTTGTAGAATTATATTATTAGATTGCTCAACCCAAACATACTCACAATAAAAAACAAACTATAGTTTTACTAAAAACCATGAACTGTAGAAAACAATTGAAGCATGAAGCTAAAGAGCATAAGACATAGTAAAGTAGTTCCAAAATCATATAAACGTTAAAAGGAAAGAGAAATACCTTCAAACGCCTAATGCAACTAGTTCCTTACCTACAAATTTGTTTTTGGCCGAAAGTGCTTGAACCTTTTTAACTCAATTCGTAGGTGATAACATATAAAAAAGAATGATATGCAAGAGTTTCTAACCAAAGGGTCTTTTAGCAAAGCCAAAAATCCATGTTCTACTACTGCCCCCTACATAAAATAGATTTTAGATACACAATTTCAGAAAGCACAACAGACTTATATGAGAATAATTGAAAACGAAATACATGAATAAAACATCCCACATCTTCCATATCAAGAAACGACTCAAACATAACACGATATATGGACAATTCCTTCTCATGTACTAAATAAGTCGATGTCAAACTGTAACACCCCAACCCAAAAAGGGCTAAAGTATTACATTATGGAGTCAAGTCAGAACACAAGTGAAACGGAGACACAATACAAGTACAAAACTTACAAGGATTACAAGGAAACAAGACAAGATACAAGATACAAAAGGGCATCAACAAACATAAGCCCAAAACAAGACTACTTCTAAGCATCTCTAAGTCCAGCAAGTGTCTAATAGGGTGAAGTCTTCTAAGCCCAAAACAAAGCCTTCGTCCAACAACTCATCTTCCTACTAAACCTGCCGCATGAGAAAAGAAATGTGGCTGAGCTTACAAAGCTCAGTGAACAGATATGAAGATAACAAGTAATGTAAAGTAACAAGAGAAGAGAATACAAGATGAATTTGTATATGGGATCATGAGGCTTATCAAGAGATTTCCAAGATCAAGTCAAAGGGTCATCCAAGTCAAGTATCAAGGTTTAGTATCAAGAGATTTCCAAGGTCAAGTATTAAAGGGTCATCCAGGTCAAGCATCATGGTCAAGTATCAAGGTCAAGTTTCAAGGTCAAGTATTAAGGTTAAATATCAAGGTCAAGTATCAAGGTTAAATATCAAGGTCAAGTATCAAGATTAAATATCAAGGCCCAGTATCAAGGTCATCAAGTATATAATCAAGAATTACCAGGTCTTCAATGTCAAGGTTACCAAGTTTCAAGGCTTCAGTATTTATTCCCCAGGCACAAACAAGAATCAAGTCAAGTAACCTAAGATGGAGTGATCAACTCCCAAGCAGTGAGGGGTCGCATTGCACGCAAGCCCAGTCACCAAGTAATATTAATGTATTGATGCACCAATGCTATTTGGCATTCCTTCTCATGTCTAATAATCTAGCTGGTGGCTGAGATCTGAAATTGTGACGCCGTTGCTTACTACCCACCAAAAGGGCTGATAGTTGTATATTCGTACTAGCCTTTGTATTGGATGAGTATCGATATCATAATGAAACTTACTCAAGTGATAAACGGAAGTATATAATATCAGTACAAAACTTATAAAAGGATACAGGAACAGCTAAGATAAGATACAAAGGGCATCCAACAACATAAGCCAGAACAGATACTTCTAAGCTCTCTAAAGTCAGCAGTGGTCTAATAGGTTGCTGTCTTCTAAAAAAAAGCCAAAAGCCTTTCGTTCAACAACTCATCTTCCTATAACATTGGATGAGAAAGAATGTGGCTGGCTTTACAAGTCAGTGACAGATATGAAGTAAAAGTATGTATACGTACAAGGAAGCAGAAATATAAGCTGAATTTTGTATAGGGTCATGAGGCTTTCAGAGATTAAGATCAGTCCAAAGGGTCATCCAGTCAAGTTATCCAGGTTTAAGTTCATTGAGATTTCGAAGGTCCGTTTAAAGGAGTCTCCAGAGTTTGTATCATGGTCTATATGTATCATTGTGTTCGAGTATCAGGGTCAATATACTTAATGGTTAATTAATATTACAGGTTAATATATTGATATCATAGTGATTATAATTATCATATATTACTGGTATATATTAGTATCAAATAAATTATTATATTCATTATTATTAGTGTATAGTATACAGGTTCTATTCATATGTAATTTATATTTATTATTAATAAATGATTTATCATATAAGTGTCTATTCTAATATAATGTCAATGGATTATCCTATTATTATTATTACTATTATTATTTTATTTATTATATTATTATTGTTGTTGTTTGTATTGGCCAGCGAGTGCGTATGGATGCATTCTAGTCTTGTCTTGATCTGGATACTTGTTGGGCTACGCCTGCTGATTATGATTTGGCTACAGTTATTAAGGNATAATAATAATAATAATAATAATAATAATAATAATAATAATAATAATAATAATAATAATAATAATAATCATAATCATAGCAGCAGTCGATAACAAGAATCAGGGACGGCGTGGGACATCTCTCCAGCCACGCTAGAGTACATAGCATTGGTGCATCAATACTATGGTTGTGGCTACTCCACAACAAGTAGCTCCTGGGTAAAATACTGAAGGGGTCAAGTAGTCAAGGTCCAATATCAAATACAAGTGTCCAACCAAGGTCAAGGTTCAAGTCAAGGTTCACTATTAAGTGTCAAGGTCAAAAGGTCAATATCAGGGATCAATATCAAGAGGTCAACCAAGGATGTAGTATCCAATGAGTCAAGATGGTGAGGTCCAAGTCAAGGTTCCCATCCACAGGGTTCATTATTCCATTTTCCCCAAAGTCCCATAGTTCAAAATCAAAGGGTCATAATGAGAGTTTAAATCAAAGATCCATTTAGTAGGTTCCCATCATTTGTTTAGAAAAGTTCATAATACAAGCCCATTTAGAATATTAGTCTTGAGTGAAGTTATAAAATAATTTCTCCTTTAAATGTTTCCCCATGCCATAACTTTAAGAAAAGGGATTTCGCCTCCCGTTATAATATCCCAAGAGTATCCAACTCCCACCAAGGTTCAAGGTTAAGGTCACAAGGGTATCATGACAAGGTTATGTCAAGGTTCAAGAATCATAGCGTAAGTTTCAAGCAAGGTTCAATAATCAAGAGGGATATAACAAGGTTCAATAATCAAGAGAATATAACAAGGTTCAAGATATCAAGGGAAGAGGAAAGACAAGAATGTATGAGAAACCTGTAGATAGGTCAGAATATCTGTACCTTAGTCCAAATGCACAAGCAAGATTAATAAATAACGAGAGAAAAGAATCACTCCTGCTTCACCGAACCTAGAAGAGAATGGAGACGAATCAAGAAGAGTCTGGATCGCGTAAGTTACCTCTTTTAGTTATCTTTCTATTTTTAGCAACTTTCCAAAAATAGCAGCTTTCTATTTTAGGTAACTTTCCATATTTAGTAACTTCCCACTTTAAGTAGTTTAAGCATTTTAGAAGACTTTCCATTTTTAGTAAGTTTTCTTATTTAGAAAGTTTCCATAAATAGCAAGTTTCCATAAATGGCAGGTTTCCATAATTAGCAGATTTCCCTATTGGGCAAGTTTCTAAATGTTAACATATTCTTATAGGTTATTTTATCAAGTTCTCGTGTTCATAAATATCAAAGATTCCGTTTTGGAAAGGTTTTGTGAAATTAGGGTTTCATAGAATCACCGAACATGTTTTAGGGTTAAAAGCGTTGATTTCACAAGTTATGGAGTCACATATGATCACATACTCATATAATACATCAACTTAAGTCAAGAAAGTCAAATAAGCCAATATTACACTTCGCACCCTCAAGTTTACCAAGTTTCCATATAAATCCCTTAATTATCTCATTTACATATTTAAGCCCTTAATCACAATAATAATCACATAAGCCACATAGTTATACAAGATGACATAAACAACCCCTCAAGATTAATTTAAGTCGACACATGCATCGTTTATCATATTTACATATTTAGTCCTTCTAGTTACCATATTTACAATTTAATCCTTCTAGTTATCAAGTTAACACATAAACCACATAGTTAATCCAATAATCACACAAGCTCACCAAGTATCACAAAATTACCAATTAGGCCAAGCATGTACTCAATTTAGTCAACCCAACATTTAAGAACACACTCCAAGTGGAACATGCATTAGGGCACCAAACCATCAAAATAACACATTAAACATATATGTGACACATGCATATAAAATGACTGGTTTTATAACAGAATTTAGCCCACTAAACGAATTTTTCAAACATATCAGAACCCCAAAATAAAAATCACCAAAATTCTCACAGAAGCACATATGTCTTGAGAGTCTACATGAATTTTCTCAGATTTTATTTTTAAGTGTAGCTCCATTTGAAAAATCGTTTTCCCAGACCTACCTAGAAAATTTACTGCACAAACATGCAGAAAGTTTGCACTTAACATAACCATTTAAACACCTTGGAAAAATCCACAAAAATTCCAGAAAGTCACACATAACCCAAATATAACTCCTGTAAAAGGAGAGCTTCTAATTCCTTCTGGTTTAGAGATGAAAAATCATAAACCACGACTGAAAATAATTTCTGCAATCACAGTTTTGGCATATCATCACATAAAATTCAAAAACACAACCAAATCAACCTCAATCACATCCAAACCAATTGTAACATTTAATTTGGACCTTAAACTGAGTTTACAAACAAAAATTATGAACTACCCTGTTAGAACCTAAGTTTATCAACATTTAATCAATTCTCGGTTATTTCAGTATTTGTAATAGGTTGCTAGAATACACGTCCAATGGGCCTCAAGCCCACACGAATTAGAAAGGAAAGAATAGGGAAGTGTTGCCCTAGCTCCTCTCCTATAAATAGGACATCTATGTAATCCTATTTCTTGATGGTTATTTCATTTACATAAGGAAACTCTTGCACTTTTATTCTTCATATTTGATCTAATCAACCAAACTCTATTTCTCATCTTATTTCTATCAAATCAATACTTGTGTTTACAATATGGTGACCTAACAAGTGGTATCAATCGCTAGAAGAAGGTGTAATCTTTGTTTTTGTTGCTAACGAACCAAAACTATCTTTTTTAATCGTTATTTTTTTTAAAAAGCTTGCAACTTTCTTGTTTGTTTCGTGTTTCTATCACATCTTTGTTCTCAAACTTGTGTTACAAACTCAAACAACCAACAAAGTTTCAAATTTTTTCAAAAAAAATCAAGATTCGTACTTTTTGTACTATTTTTCGAAAATTTTCAAATTTTTGAAAAGTGGTTCAAGTTTGCAACTTTCTTTAAGATTTCATCATTTTAAGGTTAGTTGTAGAAGAATCTTGGATTAAAAACGTGTTTTTGGATTGCTTTTTACAAAAACAAAAAAACTGCCGACTTTTGACATATGTTCGAAATCTTTTGGACCCTAAACTTTCGAGATCTTTGCTCCTTGCTCCTAAGGTGTTTCCGTTGCTTACGCAGTGTTTTTCTCTCTTGTATAAGAAAGAAAACACTTCGACTCGTTGGATATTATCGAGCTTGTATAATCTCGATAATTGTTGTAATTTTTTCGAAAAATTGAAACTTTTCGAGATCTTTTTCTAAAGTTTCGAAATCTTCTGATTTTCGAGATCTTTGGTCAATTTTCGAAATCTTTTCTATATTTTCGAGAACTTTGCTGATTTCTACAAAATTGAAATTTCTCGAAAATTTTACTCAAAATTTCTCGATAATTTGAAATTTTCGAGAAATTTGGAAGTTTTTCGAGAACTTTGGTAATTTATCGAAATCTTCTTGATTTTGACTGCTTTTCGAGATATTCTTCTACAAAGTTTCGAGAACACACTTGGGAAAGTTTTCAAGGCTTGGCATAACACTTATACCTTCTACAAGATCCATCTTTTACACAAGTTTCTTTATAATATCTTCTTTCTCTTTTACCAAAAAAAAAATATGAGTAAAATTTATTTTCTAGGGGAGACTAAACGTTCAATTTTTACGCGAAATTCAAATATTGGTATAACAGTGAAAATTTTGCCCAAAAATTCAAATTTTTAGGTCAAAATTCAAATTTTTTCGGTGAAATTTGGCGTCAAAATTATTAAATCTCAAATTTTTCTAGTGACCTTAGAATTGTATTTTATAGTGTATTTCAAAATTCTGGGAGAGAAAATTTTTCAAATTCTATTTTTGGAGGGAAATCAGAAATCACTATATATCGACCTTGTGTGTGATCTCACCATCTTTTCACATTTTGTTTGATTATTCCGATTACATCGCAACAATCACGGGGGAGAGAAAATGTATCAATCAAGGTCGCTAATGAATGAACAGCAGTCTCAAATCTCCTCACCCACCAACAACAGATTTAAACCTTCATCTTATCCTTCACCATCAAACTCTGCTTTTCAAGGATCTCAAGACAGTGATTCACAAGGAATTTTAATGCAAGTAATGACTGAGAAATGCATGACATCTTTTAGATTACTTCATTCACACCTTATGGCCCTTTCAAACAAAGACTTAGCAGGAACTCGTTCCGAGTATGGATTCAAACGGGCATTTCCATCACTCTTTGGTGAAGACATTGATATTTTCACTCATACGATGTTCCTCAACATGGATCAACTTGAAGATCAACTTAACAAAGAAGAACTTCACGAGAATGGATCCATGGCTGCCGTTTGTGTACTTAAGAATCAGTTTCAGCAATTCATCCGTACGAGGTTATATTCGGACGATGACTCTCTCATCACAAGCAAGTATTTCCTTGAATACACTCGACTCAGTTTTCAAAATTTCAAAGATATGCTGCTCCAACTAATGGATTCTATTGAGAAGTTGATTGCTGAAAGAATACTTCACGAAAAAGAGTATAACATAAGGGAAAATGAAAGAAAGTTGCAGACTCAAGAAGGGAAGGTTAATACGGCTAAAGCATTGGATGATAGTTTGGTTGACACGGAAAGTAGTGGGACAGAATTAGAACAGTCGGATGACAGCAGCAGATTAGGGAATGATATAGACGCTGATTGTGCAGAGATCAGAACCTCCTATGACTCAGAGCCCAACTTTGACAAAGAACAGATGGTTGAGGAAGATGTCATACCCATCTATGACACAGAACCCAATTTTGACAAAGAGCTAATGGTTGAGGTACAATCTACTGTTGATCATATTATGCCTGCTAATAAGAAACAACAATCTGGGCAACCTAACTTCAGTAATGAAGGAGAGGTTGACAAGAATGTTGTGCAATGTCCAGACAAACATTTTGAGTCTGAGCCCTTACTTGATAATCTTATGACTGAAACATCAAACCAAACTCTTGTGTCTGAATCTGAAAACATGCTTCTCAAAAAGACCATTGCCCAGTTTCAAAAAGATTTTTCAAAACTTGAGGCACATTGCATCTCACTTGAACTTAAATTGCAAAACGAATCTCTAACTTCAGGCAACAATGGTCAGTTATTGAATGAACTAAGTAAACGTGTGGATACATTAGTTAAGGAAAATGAGCTTTTAAAAGGTCAAATTCAAGCAAAGGGGTTTGCAAATGCTGCATTGCAAAACAAATTAAGAAGATTGACTGGCCAGAGTGTGGATACTAAGTTTGCAAAACCATCAATCTTGGGAAACCGCCTCTTCAAACAATCAGAAAACCATCAGTGGTTAGACAACCAACTGCATTTAAATCTGAACGACCCAAATTTTCAAAATCTCGGTTTGTCCCCCAAGATGTTGAGATAAATCATTTGACAAAACCAGTCACTCCACACTCCTGGCCTAAGGAAAATGCATCTGTGTCTGCTAAACCTCAACACGTAATTATACCTGGCTCATCTAGGATTAGTTCGAAAACAATGTATAAGCCGAGCATTAAAAGTAAAGAGTCCTATGACATTAATGACATGAACAAGAACTATGATCTAGAAAAAGCTAGGAAAATTGCGTTGCTTCAAAAAGATGGAATTCTAGGTTCAAAACCTCATGTGATGCCTTCCACTGTATTGCAAAACACTGCTAGTAGTAGCAAACCAAAACCTAAGAGTACTCAACAAACTAATAGGAATTGGCTAGCTTCTAAGAGTAGTTGCGTTAATAATCATGTTGTAGGTTCTTTAAAATATCTTCCAAAGGGAAATTCACTTGCAAAGGCTCAATTGACTAAGAAAAACAAATCCGTTCAACCAAAAGCCATAAATCAGAAATCTAAGAAGTGGATCAATATAGGACATAGGTTTTCTCAACTAAGTGATGCTCCCACATTTCATTCCGCTGCACCTAAGAGGAAAACATCTCCTAGATCTAACCTTAGGTGGGTACCCACGGGTAGAATTTTCAAATCGATTGGTCTTAGGTGGATTCCTACTGGAAAGATTTTAGACATTTTCCCCAAAACTAATGTGAAATCCACAGAATCTATCCCCGAGAAGAGAAAGGAAATCATTGATATAGTGTGTTCGGGTGTCAAGAAGATAATTGACACTACAACTTTATGCTTCTAACATCTGGAACCCAATCACACTTGGGGATCCATGTTCTCTGTTTTGTCTCTTCTTTCTTTCTTTGCAGATTCAACAGAAACAATGGCTTTCGTACACTTCAGTACGAAACCCGCACTTAAATGATGGCTTCGGAACAACTTAGTTTCGGACCTGAGCTTAATGTAATGGCTTCTGAGCAAAACAGCTTAGGACCCGCAACCAACCCTCAATATAGGACATAGGTTTTCTCAACTAAGTGATGCTCCCACATTTCATTCCGCTGCACCTAAGAGGAAAACATCTCCTAGATCTAACCTTAGGTGGGTACCCACGGGTAAGATTTTCAAAGCGATTGGTCTTAGGTGGATTTCCACAGGAAAGATTTTAGATAGTTTCACTAAAACTAATGTGAAATCCACAGAATCTATCCCTGAGGCGAGAAAGTAAATCATTGATATTGAGTGTTCTGGTGTCAAGAAGATAATTGACACTACAACTTTATGCTTCTAACATCCGGAACCCAGTTACACTTGGGGATCCCTGTTCTCTGCCTTGTCTCTTCTTTCTTTCTTTGCAGATTTAACAGGGATGGCTTTCGTATACTTCAGTACGAAACCCGCACTTAAATGATGGTTTCTGAGTACAACAGCTTAGGACCCGCAACCAACCGTCTAAAGTTCCCAGATCCTTCAGCTGAACTGTTATCACTCACCCGTCAACAATTTGGAAACTTTGTTTGCTCCTCTGTTCGCCAAGAATATCGAATAACGTGCTCCAGATGTATCTACTGTTTCCGCTGCACAACCTGATACTATTCCAATTCAAGATACACCTGAATCTACATCAACGACCTTTGCTGCAAATGCACCTCCAATCGATTCTCCAACAACAGAAGAACAAACTACTTCCAACAAAAATGATACAGCTGTTGATCAACAAAATCAAGAAGTACCCGCACTTGTAGATTATGACGGAAATGCTTTCGACAAACCATTTGCACCGGCTCCAACCGTTCCTGATATAGCAGAGTCGTCTTCTCGCAATTTGGATCCGTCTAATATGCATACGTTCTACCAACATCACCCTTCGACACATCATTGGACTTTAATGGATTTGGTAAAAAAAGCTGGACACTGAAGGCACAATATCTCGTAGCAGATCTCGTTTGGTAGCAAAAGGATACGGTCAAAGAAGCAGGATTATACATCACTGTCATCAACAAAAGCTGGATATGTAGCTATGTCTGCCTGCTTTGCTCCAATCATATGGATGCGATCTCAGCTCATGGATTATGGTTATATCTTTTGACAATATCCCGATGTACTGTGACCCCAAGAGTGCCATTGCCATCTCCTGCATTACGGTTCAACATTCAAAATCCAAGCATGTTGCTCTCTGATATCATTTCATCAAGGAGCATGTCGAAAAGGGTACGATTGAACTATACTGTGTGGATACTCAAAAAATCATCTTTCAAAGTGTGCAAACATCAAATCTTCAAAACATGTTCCTCATATGTAAAACTTTTTCAAAATTCAATCAGTGGAACATATTTTGAGGGGGAGAAAATTTTTCGCAAAATCATGAAGTTTGCACACCTTATCATAATTCTTCAAGAAAAGTTGTTTCTTCATCATTCAGATTAAAAACTCATTTTCAAAAGTTCTATGATCTCTCGAATTAAAATGTGCAAAAAAAGTCTTCACAAAGTAAATGCTAATTCGAGGGGGAGAAAAGAAATTTTTCTGCAGTGATCCCAACATTAACTATGTTTAGACTTCAAAAGGAAAAGCTATTAATCTTTAATGAGTAAAGTTCACAAAAAGTCTTAAACTTAGGTAAAAGGTCATTCCATGGAAAATAAAACGGGCTCTAATCAATGTTTCCACAAATGTTCTCAAAAGTTTCACGCATAACTAAATACCTCAACGAATCAGACTAACGATTTTTTTCTCTTCGATCTTTTCCCACAATTGTCTGTTCATTATTTTTTCATGGTTGTTGTCTAATTGTTCCCTAAATGTTTCAAATTTTTTCAACGGTCAAAAAGGCATAATCAGAAACTAGGGTCTATGTAATTATCGATCGGGGCATTTTGTTATGTGTTTAGTCTAATTAATTATTTCATATAGCTTTAGAGGACACTAAAGAATGCTCGATTGGTGTGTTTGCTCGATTAGAAACAACATAGGTTTGAAATCATGTGATCTAGGGTTTAAGATGTTGATGTCTTTGCTGCTACTACTAGGGCGTTTGATTGTTCAATATTCTTGCATTATGATGCTAACCTGCATGCAAAGTCTCAAATCATAACCCCAAACCATGATAATAAAAGGAAAACTTCGAGTGAGAGAATGAATTAATCTGTGATCTTGTGTGATAATTTGAGAATACTGAGGAATTAGAAAGATTTAGAATGAGTTTTTGATTCATCTGTATACTTGTTTGTGCCTGATACATTTCTCTGTGTGCAAGTACATGTCATCCCATTGAAAGTCAAAATTTCAGCAATTGTCAAAATGTTTCTTATGGAACATATTTTGAGGTTAAAGGGCTCAATGTGTTAAAAGGCTAAACTTGGAAATGGATTCAACTGATGAGAAACAAGTTTTTCAAATTCTACATTTTCGCTTTACACCGGTAAAGCAAGTGTGGAAACCAAAGCAAAGTCATTCAAAACCTTTCAAATTTTCAATATCTGAAATGCTTTGGTTGCAATCAAAGAATGACTCTGAACATCCCAAATACCGGAAGGCTTCCATTCATCACAAATCTTCAAAATGAACCCATGAGGTTCAACTCTAGATGGAAATCTTCTTCTTCAGATTTTAAAACTCAAAAGAGAGACACCAAGTTTCTCAAATAACTTTCAACAGAAAAAGAGTTTTAAATTTCCATTGATTCAACGAGTGGTATTTCAAAATGAAACAATGTTTTTTAGTCATCGTTGGAACTCAACTTCTTTTAATCGGATTAACACAACCTACAAATGGATTTCAAAATTTTGGTAAACCCATTGGCGTCGTGCTTGAATAGGTTCCCGAGGTTGTTGTCTAATCTGATATTCAAGCATTCTTTGTTGCAGAATACTTGATTATGTTTTCTAAAACCTTGAGCAGAATCATCCCGAGAATTTTCAAAAAGTATTTTTTAAAAATACGATTCAAAATTCTGCTCAAGAAGACTATCTCTCGAATATACTTCATTATTTGAGGGGGAGTATTTTGTTAAAAGAAAACAAAATTTTGTATTAAAACAAAGGCTTGTGCACACATAACAGTGTACAACCCGCACTTTGTATTTAAAGGACCCTGTGGTACGCATCAGTGCCACAATCCTAATATAAGGAGCGAAAGCTTCTTACTTTTAAGTAGAATTAACAAACCTTTCATGATTTCTACAATTCTGCTCAAAAGACAAGTATTACACCTCAATAAGTAATCACTTGTTGAGGGGGAGTACTTGATTTCAAACATCGTTCTTAAATCTTAAAGTCTTGTTGATTTCTCCTCATAAGACTCGAAAAGGCATATTTTAATCAAAACGTTTACAAAAACAACATTTGATATGCTATTTTTGAGGGGGAGAAGCAGAAAAGTGATTAAAATATGATGTCAAAAGTCTTATCTTGTGCGAGCTCGACTCAGAATTGACCCACGAATTGACAAAACAACAAATGTTAGTATTCGAAAGGATTTATCCGAGTAGAATGTACCGTTTCGAGAAACTCTTTCTAGACGTTTACTTTGACGGGTCTAACTTCCTTTAGGAATGTTAACAACTTCAAGTTAGTTATTAGGGCTAGTTATCACCTAAAAACTGATAATGCATCCCTTTAACTAAGCAACGTAAACGTGTCCCTCGGGTATATGTCTATTAAGAGTGGATCAATTCAAAAAGTGCCAACTCTTCCCGCATATGCAAATTTCTGAAAACATTCATAAGCATATGTGGAGGGGGAGTCTTTCTTAAGAAATCCAAAACCTCAAAGTGTTAACAAAAGGCTTTACGTTCATAAACACTTTGAGAGATTTTCAATGATTTGGTTTAAAGGCATCAATAGGATAGTCATGGAGTTACAAGGTGACTAAGGATAGGAAAAACCGTCCTATGATCCGCCTAAACCGGAGGGATCTACCCAAGGACATCACCAATAGTTAGTAATTAGAAGTCCTTAGGCATGATATAACAAAAGGAGAAAAGAATGAAAGGAGAAAGAAGGGGTTGAAGAATTAAAAAGAAAATGAATGATAAAGGTGAAAAGAAATAGCCCTCCATTTTATCAACCTTAGGTCCGACACCAGGTTCAATTCATATGCTACTGGTCGTTGCTAAGGCGACACCGATATTGAAGATAAAGACGTCATGGACCCAGTGACGCAATGCACCTAAACCTTCTTAGCCACTCAGGCATCTCTCAAAAGATGTTTGTTTCATTCTCACGGGGAACCAGTGTAATCTATCGATCGTCTATTAGAGATGGTTGATATTGAAACAGGAGGCCCTCTGCTCCATGCCTCCGCATAGGAAACCAAATGTGCACTTATCGAGTCTAGAGCCACGAGATGACATAAAAGATCTCTTAGGAACACAAAATACTTCTACACTAAGTGTCTTGCATCATTGGACACTAAGTGTAAATTATCGAGTCCTTCGCAGATCTTAGCAATCTGCCTTGAACGTTTATGAGGGATTTACTTATGTATATCTCGAATGATTGAACAAAAATCCTGCCAGGGTCAACATCAAACAGCCCTGACAGCAGGTCACTTCGGTGATTCCTTGTGGATTACGCTTAGTGTGTTCGATGGTTTTAAACGGTCTACAGTCGTGGGGTGATCTCCAGCGACTCACCTAATCGTAGGTGTACGTATGTATGTCTGTGTAAGCCCTCTAGGGGGTATCTGATTAGGAACGGCCTTGGTAAGGATTAGAAGGAGTCTTCACGCTATGCTGTTGACAAATTCTATTCCGAACCTGTAAGTACCGGATGTTTTATTGCTAACTGTTTCAATGCAGGTACAACCACCATCCTGAACACCAGCTTCCACATGCTCATACTTACATCTCAACAACTATGAAAGCTCTCATGAAAGATCGAAGCAACACAAAAGTCAAAGATAGATTCCATGCCAAAAGAATCTACAAAGTAATTAAGAAAAACGATCTAAAAGCAATGCACCGTCTAAAGGAGTATTCTACGTCAACACAAAGAATCTTCATGTATGAAAAGAGAGCTCCACACGAATGAAAGTTTCAAACGTCAAAGATGTATGAGCATGTCGGAAAGATGCAGATCCACTGGAGTCTAAGAGAGTGACGAATGGCAGATTACCGCATCATGTGATCACTATCTCATCAGCAAAGATAAAGAACAAAGAGCGATGAATCATTACTATTAATCATTTTTGAAGACGTCTAAAGCTATGAAAGTCAACAACTAAAGTCCAAAGACAAAGACGTCAAGCAACCTCAAATGACCGTGACGAACATCACTCCTTTATAACCGATCCTTAGGGGGAGATTGTTAGAACCTAAGTTTATCAACATTTAATCAAGTCTCAGTTATTTCAGTATTTGTAATAGGTTGCTAGAATACACGTCCAATGGGCCTCAAGCCCACACGAATTAGAAAGGAAGGAATAGGGAAGTGTTGCCCTAGCTCCTCTCCTATAAATAGGACATCTATATAATCCTATTTCTTGTTGGTTATTTCATTTACATAAGGAAACTCTTGCACTTTTATTCTTCATATTTGATCTAATCAACCAAACTCTATTTCTCATCTTATTTCTATCAAATCAATACTTGTGTTTACAATATGGTGACCTAACATACCTCTCTACCAAACTCATTTGATGATGCATACATATTCAGCTAACAAATCTGCCCCAAATCACAAAGACATAAACCCTAATTTCTTTACCCCTTCTAATCCAATAATTAACCAACTAATTATCTAATTCATATCATATCATCATTATAAACATGTTATCATCATCAAACATCAAAAATCATCAAGGTAATCAAATTTTATCAATTTTCTCATAAAATTTTATATGGGTCGATCATAGGTATATTACGTATATCAATTCGTATCTTTTTGATTTTTGCGTATAACGTTATTCAAGATAAAAGGAAAACAAGGAATTAATCAAGAGGGCAAGAAAGATACCAAACCCTTCAAGGGTTAATGTTAGGGCTCGAATGGATGAAGAAAAACAAGAAGCAAGCCTTCAAGAGCCTCCAAATGATCTCCAATGTACACCAAATCGTCTCACGAACTCGTAGAACTAATTTCCAATGATCAAGAACAAGTTTTTGGGGTTGTGGAGGTGTGATGAGCCGTATAATGTGAAGAGGAGAGAAAAGGGGTGTTTTAAAATTAGGTTTATGTTATTTTAGGATGTAGAAATCAATTTTAATGAGAAATAATGATGATTTGCAAATTTTTAGGAATACTCCCCCTAATGGCCGGCCTATAAGAGTGGATAGGGTCAATTTGCTGTAACTTAATCATAAAATATACTTAGGATAGAAATATATAATTTATTTGTAAGTTGTGTACAAGTCTTGGAGGTTTTCGGACCCGTAAGGTCACGTAACATGCAATATTTATCTCTTAATCCAAATTTCGTATTCTTGAGTTCATATGATGTTGTAGTAGCTCAATTAACATTTACTTGAAGTTACAAGTTCATATTTGTGGTTGTACGATAACCGTTTTTGGTTTAGGGCTTGTTTGGTAAACGTACTCAATTCTTCAAAATTTCAAAATGGAAGGTATTTTAGTAATTTAATCACGTCAAGAAAATGTGGGTTTTACACAAACTTTCACCACCCAACATTGAAATTGTGAAAGATTGGGACACCCTCCACAATGATTTTATTTAGTATCAATAGATGCGTTGTTACAACTATTTACCATTATTATATGAAAATGAAGAACATTAAAAAAATGATGACAAACATATGATCTGTTTTTTCATTGCATATGATTACAAAATATAAATATGAGATCAGACTGGAGGTTACCTTCCCTCTGAAACCATAAACTATTGCCCACATATATTTCTCTTTAACCTTTATCCATTTTTTTTTTCATTCCTTCTTCTCCTGCCAAAAGGAACGACCCCAGATCATTAGATATAAAAAAGTTCAAGATTTATTAGAAACTTGTTTTCCAAAGTCTCTAGAAAACTAGAAACTTTTAGCGTACTTAGTTAACAACATAGAAGAAAAATGAAAAATCACTAACAACATAGAAGAAAAATGAAAAATCACTGAAACTTTTACCGTGCTTTTAAATTATTATGTAATAAAATTGCTTTTTTCTTTTCAACGAATCAACAAATACTTGGTGGACGAGATGATTAGAAGATAAATTACTTGCAGATATAAAGCACAAGAAATCCAATTACGAAAATAAAATTGAAANATGGATGAAGAAAAACAAGAAGCAAGCCTTCAAGAGCCTCCAAATGATCTCCAATGTACACCAAATCGTCTCACGAACTCGTAGAACTAATTTCCAATGATCAAGAACAAGTTTTTGGGGTTGTGGAGGTGTGATGAGCCGTATAATGTGAAGAGGAGAGAAAAGGGGTGTTTTAAAATTAGGTTTATGTTATTTTAGGATGTAGAAATCAATTTTAATGAGAAATAATGATGATTTGCAAATTTTTAGGAATACTCCCCCTAATGGCCGGCCTATAAGAGTGGATAGGGTCAATTTGCTGTAACTTAATCATAAAATATACTTAGGATAGAAATATATAATTTATTTGTAAGTTGTGTACAAGTCTTGGAGGTTTTCGGACCCGTAAGGTCACGTAACATGCAATATTTATCTCTTAATCCAAATTTCGTATTCTTGAGTTCATATGATGTTGTAGTAGCTCAATTAACATTTACTTGAAGTTACAAGTTCATATTTGTGGTTGTACGATAACCGTTTTTGGTTTAGGGCTTGTTTGGTAAACGTACTCAATTCTTCAAAATTTCAAAATGGAAGGTATTTTAGTAATTTAATCACGTCAAGAAAATGTGGGTTTTACACAAACTTTCACCACCCAACATTGAAATTGTGAAAGATTGGGACACCCTCCACAATGATTTTATTTAGTATCAATAGATGCGTTGTTACAACTATTTACCATTATTATATGAAAATGAAGAACATTAAAAAAATGATGACAAACATATGATCTGTTTTTTCATTGCATATGATTACAAAATATAAATATGAGATCAGACTGGAGGTTACCTTCCCTCTGAAACCATAAACTATTGCCCACATATATTTCTCTTTAACCTTTATCCATTTTTTTTTTCATTCCTTCTTCTCCTGCCAAAAGGAACGACCCCAGATCATTAGATATAAAAAAGTTCAAGATTTATTAGAAACTTGTTTTCCAAAGTCTCTAGAAAACTAGAAACTTTTAGCGTACTTAGTTAACAACATAGAAGAAAAATGAAAAATCACTAACAACATAGAAGAAAAATGAAAAATCACTGAAACTTTTACCGTGCTTTTAAATTATTATGTAATAAAATTGCTTTTTTCTTTTCAACGAATCAACAAATACTTGGTGGACGAGATGATTAGAAGATAAATTACTTGCAGATATAAAGCACAAGAAATCCAATTACGAAAATAAAATTGAAAGACAAAAACCCTAAAACTCACACATACAGATCTGTAGTCACTTGTGGAGATTCAACAATAAAATCTTTAAAACACTAATTGTAACTCAATTAGGGTTGATTTTGAATAGAAAGTCGATTATCAACTGATGAATGCAGTTTGCAATTTGAGAGAATTGGAAGTAGTTTGATTTTTGAACGGTTAATTTTACTTAAACGGTTATCTCTTTGAATGGAAAAAAAAGTATTAGGGACATGGAGAAAATTACGGAAAAGATGACACATCAGAAAATACTTACGTGTTCCCTTTATAACCTTGTCACGTGTTGTTTTAGGATCCTGATTTAGTGTATAGATAGATTTTTTAGATAGCAGGAGTGATCCTGAGCGACTTTCATCAACTCTCCTGCGACCTACGGCTGATTTTTAGGCATAGTAAAGTAATATACACTACAAAAAACATACCACACAAACATACATTTTAAATAATTAAAACACACACACAAACAAACTCACAACCTAGGTCGACGTAACGACACTCATCTCCAAAATAGCACCCGACAACCCTCAGTGACCTTTACCCCACAGCAAAGACGACCCTCATTGACCCACAATGACCCTCACTTGACCGACCTTATTGTAGGTAGCCTTATATAGCCAAACTACTTTAAGACCTATACACGCGGGGGTTTTGTGTAATGTAAAATCACTATAAGCATATATCAAATTGTTAAGTTAACAGTAAATTATACTAATCCACCTTATACTAATAATTAAATGACGCGAATCGGTACGGTTTCGGGAATCGAGAATCGGTACGGTTCCGGTACGGTTCTAGTTCAGTTCCGGTTCGGTTTCGGGATTCGGGTCGAAATGCTCATCCCTATTTGCAGCCATCAAAAAAATTAACTAATAAATTCGGATTCCATTATACTAATAATTAAATAACGTGAAATTCATTTAGAAACATAACGCCACTCCTGGATAATTTGACTTTGTTTGCCGCTCTGCAGGTCCACAAAAAATAAATAAATAAATAAATAAAACCCTTTAATTTTAAGGTCCAAAAGTTCATCTTCATGTACATGGATTCTTGTTTTTCAACGACCTAATACATATAAAAGATTATAACGTGAATATCAATCAACGACCTAATACATAACAAGAGATTATAACATGAATATCAATGTGTTGGTATGCTCTATAAAGCCCGTGGGAAAGACATTTTCCTAAGATGTTACCATTTTATAAAATAGATGGAATATCGAATGAGTGAAACCATCATTTTGATGTGATTAGCACTTGACAATTTTGCCTTGAAAATATAATAACTTAAATTTATTTTTGCAATTTAGGAAGCTATAAGCAAGTTCAGTGTCATCAAAATCATACCTTGGGCATTTTTGACCTCAGAAAAAAAAATTCCGCTTTTGACCAGTTGCCCAACACAACGTCGATTTTTTGGGGCGACACATTGCGATTTTTTGGGCAACTTTGTCAAATTTTCGGCAACCTTGGACACTTGGCGTCCCATGGGCGCGACACGTGTCAAAAGCGGGTTTTTTTTTTTCTAATGTCAAAAATGCCCAACGATTGGGCAACTTGGTCATTTTAGTAATTATCCCAAATTTTTATCATGATTCTTTGCTAGACATAAAGTGTCTCTGGTAGAAACCATAAACGCGGGTTATAAGAACAATAAGGTTTTAACGCATACCAAAAAGTTAACGTTGTGACCCGCTAGCCTTTTTAGACACTATTTTTTGCAATAAAGTTCAAAGATTAGATGGTCATAATTAACGCACAACATTAGCTTTCCTTTTCCATGCATCCTAAAGATTTAGCCATTTGCAATATGCCATATCAAAATGCAATAAATCAGGTTAAATAAGAAATTCCAAACATCTCTTGAAGACTCGGGTGAGTAACGATATATCATTAAATCTAGCCATATGATATTTTATTAGATATCTATTTATTGTTAAGTTTATTATAAACACCCGATAAATGATTCTTGATGTATAAACGTGACATGACATGCAAAGTTCAATCATAATTTAGTCAAAAAGCCAAAAAGAGAGTAACTTTTATATAATAACATAAGTTTAGGCAAACTTAAGCATGTAGATTCATATTAATTCGTCTTATGTGCTATTACTAGCTTTCCCATTTTATGGAGTGTTTTTAAGTGCTTATTTTCAAGTGACTTTGCCTTCGGATAACCAGTTTCAAATGAGCGTTTGGGATTATTTACCTGTGCTAAAAATGAAAATAATTAAGCAATCTCCTTAGCCTATATGATTTGCTTCAACTTGAACACGCAAAGATATTTTGGACACTTGGTAGATAGACACAACTACGCTTATTGTATCAACTTTTACAATATTTATAATTCAATGCTATAAACCTTGTGTAATTTATTGCATGGAATGTAAGAGCGGATTCTAATAACATATAGACTTGTGGTACTGAACAAAATATATTACACAAAGGGTGTCGAGTTCGTTACAACTTAATGAAATGCAAGCATTTAGCAAAATACGTTGAAACATATTGGAACTGTAACATTTAACAAAGTGCACATCTAAAACTTATTAATTTGGCTACTCATCGACAATCTCATTCTTGTTACTTATTCATGTTTTGTAAACCGAGTGTAAAAATGTAAGATTGAGCAACAACACTAGCGAGTAGCTATATAAAATGGTGGAAATATTTATGCAATTGGATAATTGAATATATTTATTATTTAATTAGTAAAACAAAGCATCAATCGAAATGTAGAAGTCATACGAGCATAATAAAACATGATTTGTTGGTCTTGTGTGCAAAGTATTAACATAATATATTGGTGATAAGTTACAAGATCATAGGTAACAGGCATATAACACGAGACTTCTGATCAATATATCTTGTGTATTATTCTTAGCGGTGGCAACAATAACTGATGTGCTTTTTATAGTTTATAATTTTTAACCAGGTGTTAAATTTGTAATTGCCGAACTAACCTAGACTCTAAACGCTAACGAGTAGTGTACCCGATCAATGTGTATAGTTTTTAGGTAAGCAAGGGTCGTTCACTAGGAGCAAAGCTAAAATGATCTAAAGGTATTTATGCTAATCTAAACTAAACTAAACTATCCTAACCTAGAAAGCAATTAAAGATTAAAAGGGGTTTAGCCTGAGAGACTAGCACGAGTTTAAGTTTGTTTTCTAATCTAAATACGATAAAATAAATAACTAAACTAAAGATAGTGACCTCGAAAGCAAGTAAGGTAGAAATCAATAAAGAATAATGTGCTAGCCAAGTCTAATTCATCGATTAGTTATGTTTGCTAATAACCTAATTGTTCTACTTATCCCGTTAGTGAATTCGAATACCGATTATCAATTCTGTCACCATTAATAACCTAATTACCGAAGTGGGCCATAAGAATTCATTATTATGACCTATCTAGCATCAATGATAACTTATTGCCTTATTATCATCTAACCTAGTTCGGCATTACGCGCCCCTAGTCCTGTCGGTTGCATAGAACAATTTTCGTTGTGTCAATGCTATTAACCCAAACAAGAACAAATTAACACACATACGATTCAATTAAAGTAACCACAATTACAGTAAGTAAATTACAGCAATTAAACCATAAGGATTATAATTTTAGCTACATAGATTTCTACTAACAATCTAGCAACAAGCGAGTTTTTGGCGATAATCATATTAACATCAAACGGTAAAAGTAAAGACAATCAAACATTAAGCAAACAAAGCAAACAATTTCATAAACTTGGCTAACACCTAAGGGTGCTAGTCCATGATCTCAGTTACAAACACAAAGCATAAACCATAGCATTAAAAACGTAGTGCATAATGAAAATGTTACGCTAACCGAATGATTACACTTGTAAATTGAACTAGGGATGTTCTTCTACGTTACCGACATGATTTCTGGTCCTTCTTGACTTCCTTGATCTTCTGGAATCGGCTCTTGTGGTGTTAAAGCTTATAGAAAACCCGAATTAGGTTTTCTATTTATAGGGTCTGATATCGAGGTCGATACAGCGTATCAGAAGGGTTTGATATGCCGTATCTATAAGTAAACGTAGCCTCCAAGTCTGAAACTGACCCGATATAGCGTATCCAGAATTTCAATATGGAGTATCAGCCCATACGGCATATCTGAATACTCAATACGCCATATCTCCTTCAGGAACAAATATATCTCCTTTTTCTCTTTCTGTGGCCACTTGAACGTAGTAAAACGAAGTTAGGACGAAGATTTAACGGTCAAAATACTAAAGCATCTTCGAGTATGTTCTTCTCCCAAAGATGGATGCGCCGTATTCATCAAAGTCGGGCAAGGTCTTGAAATCTTCAAAGTATATGGATACGGCGTATCTAATTAGCATTTATATGTATTTAGTGTCTGATCAGTAGGCTTTTTTCAATATCATCATTTTTGCTCCAAAACACATCTTTTTTCATAACTTTCTTCAAATGCTCCAATATTACTGAGATTTATAAAAGTAAATGATTAAGTACAAGCTCTCATATAAAATAGTATAAAATTAGCAATATAAACGGGATAAATGATGCTAATAATATGTTGTTATATGATGTCATCAATAACCGAAGGCGAGGACGACGAGCCAAAAGAGAGAGTTTCCTTTCTAGTTTATTTTTTATATGCTTGATTGGCTTTTGGAGAATGACCCAGCTGTTTGTGGTTCTGATTCAAGTAATTTATTATTATTAGTTTATTAGCCATTATTATTTACAGAAGTTTTTATCCACGTGCCGGCTTGCGGGGCGTTTGGTTTAGATTTTAATTAAGGAACCTAAAAATAATCGCAAGTAATCGGAGGGATGTTTTTAAATGTTCAAGAACGATGGGAATTTTTCTAAAGTTTGTTGTCATTAAAAGTCCCTAATTTTAACGCATATGGGACTAATTGTGAATTGCTTGTATTCCATGAACCTGTTTGCTGTTTTGCAAATTCAAGGACTATTTTTGCAAAGTAAATAAATACTAGGAACTCAAAGATGTCATACGGGAACCATTTCTACTAGTCTTCAAGGACTTTTTTTGCAACGTCTAAAACTGGTCTGACAAAGCAAATACATAACAATGGACTATTTCGCAANAGCATCTTCGTGTATGTTCTTCTCCCAAAGATGGATGCGCCGTATTCATCAAAGTCGGGCAAGGTCTTGAAATCTTCAAAGTATATGGATACGGCGTATCTAATTAGCATTTATATGTATTTAGTGTCTGATCAGTAGGCTTTTTTCAATATCATCATTTTTGCTCCAAAACACGTCTTTTTTCATAACTTTCTTCAAATGCTCCAATATTACTGAGATTTATAAAAGTAAATGATTAAGTACAAGATCTCATATAAAATAGTATAAAATGAGCAATATAAACGGGATAAATGATGCTAATAATATGTTGTTATTTGATGTCATCAATAACCGAAGGCGAGGACGACGAGCCAAGGGAGCTAGAACTAGTTTCACGGTTCACTATGCTTTCCTCAACAAGAAGCATAGATCTAGTGGTGTCAAAAGTCGGGAAATGATGACGGATAATGCTAGCTATGTGAGCAAACTTGTTACCGAGGCGATTGACGATGTAGGTAACAAGACTCTTGTCGGATAGGAGAGCCTCGATGTTAGCTAGTAAATTTGCCATGTCTTTAATTTTGGTATAATATTGAGTAATATAAAGATTACCGATTGATAGGTTGCGAAGTTCATTATCAAGTTGCATAGCCCTCGCGTCTTAGTTGTTTTAAATTCTTCCAAACATCACAAGCTTTTAAGGCTTTCTTCAAAACTCTCTTCACAAGTGCCTTACTCACCGTTCCATAGATTCAAAGCTTGACAAGCTTGTCTCACTTCTCTCGTTCTTCATCGGTTGGACCCATGGTTTTTGTGGTACCAGTGAGGTACCCATAAACACCAAAATTTTTGCGGTGGTGTTGGATAGTTTGCTCCATTGATCATAGTTAAGTTCATCTAGATCAAGGTTGATAGGTATGTAGGCTTTTATGTTTGTGAGTCAAAGTTATTAAATCGATTGTTTTTTAGGAGTTAGCAACGTTTGTTGTCATTGTTTTTGTTGTAGTTGAAGGTGGCGGGATTTAGGGTTTATGGATAAGATAGTCATGACAGAAGAGTGAAGAGGGGATAGAGATGAAGAAATTTTGGTAGGATGAGAGGGAAAAAGAAAGTTGTTATAACTCTGGTACCATGTTATGGTATGAAATAAATTTATGAATCGGTTGATTTACATTGATACGTGACATCAAGTTATATTACAAGAGTACATTTTGGCTCAAGACAACTACGTGGGCTAGGCCCGTACAATATTTTAAATATTAAACTCTCTCACTACTGTTATTATTCACCAAACAATAAACATTATTGGAAAATGACAAAAATGGTCTCTAACGTTTGGTGTTTGGAAAAAATAGTCCATGTGTTGTATTTGCTTTGTCAGACAGTTTTTAGAAGTTGCAAAAAAAGTCCTTGAAAGATAGTAGAAATGGTTCCCGTATGACATCTTTGGTCCCTATATTTATTTACTTTGCAAAAAAGTCCTTGAAAATTTGCAAAACAGGTTCATGGAATTAACAAGCAATTACAAAATTAGTCCCTATGTTAAATCTAGGGACTTTTAATTGACAAAAATTTAGACAAATGTCCCTCCGTTCTTGAAACATTGTTAAAAACATCCCTCCGATTACTTGCGATTATTTTTAAGGTTCCTTAATTAAATCTAAACCAACGCCCCGCAGCGGAGTGCGGATAAAAACTTCTGTAAATAATAATGGCTAATAATACTAACTAATAATAAATTACTTTGAATCAAACCACAAACACTGGTCATGCTCCAAAAGCCAATCAGCATATAAAAATAAACTAGAAAGAACAAAATTCGAGTTAGATGACAAGGACATCTTACAATTGTGATTTGTTGCACACTATGAAAACAACAATTTAACTACAATAAAAGAAAAAGAAAAAAAGCTAATAAATTTTCCCATTCTCATAAATTATCTAGATTCGTCTGTTATATGTAATCAATTTTCCTGTTGTATGATCTCCTTTGCAACACAGAACTCCGTTAGATGTATGAAGGAGAAAGGAATGACACCACTATAACTTACTGCTAACGACCCAGTCCACAATTAGGATAAGAAACCATCTGGCGGTTGTATGTTGCATGAAATCTTGAAAAGAACCGCATGTTCCACAGACATACATCACTATCTATGTGCTGTGCCATGTGAAGAAAATAATGGTAAGGGCATACTTAACAGTAATTTATTATTGATATCAAAACAAAAGCAAGTGTAAAAAAATGGTACAACAACAACATCAGTTGACAGTAGCATATATTTGTATTAGTAACTATGCTGCGTCTACAAGTATGATGCTTATAAAAATCATTTTATTTGTGACCATATGTAAATCGTAGCGAGACACGCAAAAAAGACCAGGCTGGGTTGCCCCAAAACTGTTTTTGTCTAGTTTTACTATAAGTGGTGTGTTAAACATGATTACTCGAAGACTATATTATCAATCTGATATTTTGGAGGCTTTCGACCATAAGGGATGCTTAACAATTAAGCTTTGGAGACTTATAACAGTGGTCTATTTCTTTTTAGCTATTTATAGTTTACCCAATTTAACCCGTTTGAGATAAAAGCAAAGCCCCAATCGACTCATCATTGCCATCTCTAGATACACAAAGTATGAGATCTTTGGACTAAATTTCTTTGAAAAAGTTAACATATGACAAGGCAGATGAAGAGGATGCGGTGAACATGTATCAACTGGCAATCAACATGCTCTCCGTTCTTACATTCTCCCATCTTTCTTCTACCAAACAAAAAGCGATATAGAGGGGGCAATTTTAGATCATTTATCGGGCTCTTACATCTTAAGAATGGAGAGTATCGGTCTCTCATTGTGTAATTATAAAAACTAGAGGGGGTAATTTTTACGATAGCAACTAAGAGTGTAGTTTGTACTAGGCAACTTTTTGAATCTTGACGAGTCCATTTAGGGTGCAGATTAGCAAGTAACTAGTCATTTGACTATTATCTTTTTGTCAAATTTGATGCTATTCTGATGCTTAAACTTCCTTGGGCTTTTGATTAGCATGTTTAACATAAACAAAGACAAATCATGGTGGGTGTGATCTCATTCATTTGATTTCGTTACACAATGGTACTTCTTGCAGCCATGAATTATAACTAAAAAGCTGAAAAAACACTAGTAAAACCATACCTTTTCATAAACTTATACTTTGTACTCTTCAACATGCATCCACTTCGTAGAAGACCATTTATTTCCTTTAATCACAGGACAACCACCTGAATATATCAGCTGAATCTTATTAACTACAGTCATAGATAAGTATATAATGAACAAAAAATAGTCTTGTAACTTGTGATTTTTAAACTAAGATTGAACACTAGGACCATTATGATTCCCTTTCGGAAAGTAAACGTGGAGGAATGTCGGTTTTCACAGGGGACATACCATGCAAACTACTTGGATCCAAAGTGGCATCAGGCCTCATGCTCCAGAAAAGTAACGCATCACCCATTTTTGGTTTCACATGGATTCCCCTTTTAGCACACTCAGACAATTTATTCCAATCGGGATCAGAGCTATAATTTCCGTGAGCATCAGGAAAAACTGTTTCTCCCCCTTCCTCGACATCCGATCTGCAATAATTGCAGATAAATCAGTATTTAATCAAGGGTGTACACAAGGTATGATATAGATGCATCTACTATTTAACGCAGATGCAGCAGAATCCATGATACTCACAGATACATAAGAACTGTAGCTATTCGCTGGCCTCCATTTTTAGTGTTGAACTCATCAAGGAAGTAGTCAAAGTGAGGCTCATACTTTTGTCCTTCTTCGTAATGAAGAACTTGTAGTCCTTCCCCGTGTTCTGTTAATTTTGAAAACATTAGTCTATATAATCAACTTCGTTCACAGCAACCCCAACATGACATGTACGTAACTAATTATGAACAAGCATCGCAACTACAAGAGATAATGATTAGTGGCCAACACCCATGCCCCTAAAGAAACATTTTTATAACTGATAACACCCCCAATTCCTTTTGAAATGTGTAAATCAGACCAATATCCAAAAAATAGAGAATATAAGAGTTTCGAGTTCAAAGAGGCATAGAGACATAAAATTCTGATAGATCGCTATTGTCCATGATTACCTAAGTATTGAACTGTTCTAAGTGAGGCTACCCATGTAGTGAAACAAATTCATAAGCCACCCAGGTATGCGTTTGTCTTCCATTTATACCCATTTTAGCCAATGTTTTGGGTGGAAAAATATGAAACAACAAAGATGGGCACATATTTAAGATAATTTAGAATTTATATTTTACAATTCATTTAGATACGTTGTTTATTATTTAAAAGCGATTTCGAAGGTTATTAATATTTTACAAACAAAATTGAGATGTACTAATTTCATATCTTGAAGTTAGGTTCAGTTTTGTTGTTTAATAAGTTTCCAACAAAAAAATGGTTGGAATTTGTATAAACGAAAACAAACACATAGTTTGTTGACCCATGACCTATCAAATCGTTTGAGTACATGGTGGCGTTAGTGAACAAAGTTTGATAATTGGGTCGCTTCCGCATACATTATCCCTAATTTGAAATGTAAAGGCTAGCATAAGACCTTGTGATATCCATACATCATACCTACTGGAATAAATGTGAAGTCTGCTATCCTTTGCTCTATATTTCGTATGATTTTATCCCTTCCTCTCCTCAAAAACGTTCCTGAGCTTGTACGCACCCTAAAAAATGGAAGTGGCTGCTATTATCAACCTGTCATTAATAAACAAGCAAGAAAAATCCCATTGTATTGATATGGCCTATCTATAATATAAGTAGAGTTGACACTACAAACCTGCTATCTTTACTCTTGCCAGTCGTGCTATCAACAACAGTGGACTTTGCCATGTGTGGCTTGGCAAGATTTATCAAGTACTCACATTCTTCCTTTGACTGTTTCAAAATCCAAAGAAAAATTCAATACATAATGCGAGATGAATCATGAAATTGTAATATAAACCACTACTAGAGATATAAGCTCGTAAAAGAACAACATTCGGGTAGGAGGATTGGTCCTAGTATAGAAATAGCAGAATAAATTAAACTGAAAATATCGTTTCATTAAATATACTTATCCTAGAAAAACAAATAAAAGCATTACAGCTAATACCACCCAGAAGGGGGTAGCAAATTTTCATAGATTGCACAAAATTGAAAAGTTGGCTTTGTACCCAACGAATGAAACTTGACACGTGTAAAAAAGGTTCAATTGATTAAATCCAATGACAATAGTTTTCAAATATAAAATCACTAGTAATATAATAGCTATAGAATCTCAATGTGTACAGAATGGTTGCCCACCAAGAAATTGTGATAAACAAAAGCTCGAGGCTCCCAAGAAAGAATCTCAGTCCACTGGTCTCCTCTTTTTCCCATCCCATCACTAGCACCATCGCTACTGCATCCCAGACCAATCAAGTTCAGCTATATCGCATGACTGGAAAGATAATAGAAAAAATAATAACGACACAGCTACAATATGATCCACATGTTACTGCAATGTGAAGAAGTGTACATCTTTGAATCGGACACAGTTAATTACAACACCGCCCATATTCACATAACAAAATTCAGATAGAATGAAGATATCAAATAAGCCCAATCACCATTGATCATGCATGTAAACTATAATTTGAGAGTCTTAGCAAATGCATCACATAAGAAATTTGTAAATATCCCATAACTGCAAAGCCTCAAATCATATAAAGTGAATCTCTTGGTGAACGCATACCCTAATCAGTTTCACTTTGTTGCAGTACATTTAGTTACTTATGAAGGGGAAATGAAAATGTCTTAACACCAGTATCGACCATAAGCAATTGCAAATAGTTCACCTAATATGTAATATTACTCTCGGGATCAAAATATTGCCCTTTCTAATTGGAAATTTTCCAAAAGCCAACATCATCTTTAATAATATACAGTTTACACCTCGTGTTCTATGGAAGATACACACCTTGGATTTTCATACCAAACTTGATACATTTGAAGGTTTAACTAGACAATCTACTTCATAAAAAAGGCATACAAGGGTAACTTGCTATATGACAAACTTGGGGGCACACTACTTTTCTCATTCCCTATTGCCCGATAAACTGCAACTAAATACTCAAAACTATAGACTGGGCAATTTAAATTTTAAAATGTTTGTTCTAATAAGTATAATCCGTTGGTTTTTGGGGTTCTAAAATAAATAATGGCTAATGGATGTAAAAACGAGAACTTTAATCTACTACTTATTCCTTGGGGGGAGGGGGCTCTATCTCAAGATACAATGAAGCAATGTATTTAACATCCCATATCAACGATGCACATCATGATGATAAACAGATTAAACTCAATGGGTTTTTAATGATGAAAAGAAGCTACAGATCATGCTTGGATCCCAACATGATACTTTAGAAATCTGGTATTAGGGAAACAGAGTTTTGGTACATGTTTCGTCTATAAAAAAAAAAGCAGATACAGTTTTTATTATTAAATTATAGATGAATGGTGACCCTTTAGAAGGCACCATAACTACCATCATGCTGGTTAAAAAAGGTGTGAACTAAACTGTATGGTGGTTCGAATAGTTGTCCTATAATACGAACCATTGTGTTGATTAGAATAGAATCATAGATGTGATTGTAACGTTGCATCTACTTGTGTTTCTTCAGCCATGAACCATATTTCTGTTTCTCAAACTCCTAAGAGTCAACCGAAATTCATAATTTTGGCATTAATGCATTATGGTTTACCTTTTCATGCAACTTATAAGTAGAAAATTACCCTTTTTTGTACAGAAAGTGGGTCACTTTATTAGACTCCCGGTTAAACAATGACATATAGTACTTTACGCTTTTACTCAATTACCCTGTACATTTCCCATATAGAATCCGAATTCTATGCCAGGTATGACATACTAAAACTTTCCCTGCATTAGTACCCAACTCCAAGTGCAATTATTATAATTTATAAAAGGATCAGCTACAATCGCATTTTCGAAAACATGATAACTACTCAAGTAACACCGAGATTCAACTAAATCAATTCGGCAATACTAACTTTAATGTAGTAACTTTTATCTGTTTCCAATAGTTACAGCGTTAGCAAAATGCCATCTCTATGGAGCTTTATTCAAAACCCCTTTTTGCTCTTCAATACAACTACAATACCCAATCCCGTCTGAGTAGGGTATGAGGAGGTGAAGTGTAGACAGATCATACCCCTACTCTAAGGTAAACCCAAGAGTAGGGAGACGCTTCCTCCGGCAAAAAGATACAATTAATCAAGCACTTTTCAAAAAGTGTCTTGGATAGGTTTATAATATTAAATAAGAATACAATCCTAAATGCTAAGAGGGGACGGTGTGGGTGGCTGGAAAACCTCGCCCCATCCTATAACCCCAAACAATAACTCTAGCCCGACACCCCTATTCGCGCCACAGGCTCTAGCGCCATCCCCACCATCCATTTTATCCGTCATTTCCTTTTTTGTTGTTGTTGTTTTTGCGTTTTATTGGGTTATGTGTGGGCCAGGGGGTGTCCTATAATGCGAGCGATGGAGGAGGGTGTTTTTGGTTTTAAGTTATAGGTTCCGAGTTATAGGGGAAAAGTGTTGAGGTGGCCGCACTTTGCGGCGGTGTTAATTTTTGTAAAAATTCTTGATTTTTCCAAAATGCACCTCGTCCAAAAAAATTGTGTTCCTCGTTTTTTTTTTTCATAAATGCACCGGGTCAAATTGTGCCCAAATTGTGTCCTGGTTCCGACCCTAAACATGTTTAGCACTTAGGTACATTGCATGTTGGTCATTTTCAGACTTTACCCTTTTGGTTTAAGTGTATAGGTTCCCAGTTAGCACTTTTTGCTATAACGTGAGACGGATAACACCACGACACCTCGTGCTCTAAAAGCTAAATGCTCAATTGCCAAACACCCCCTAAACCTAACACATTTCAAAGCCTCTACAGTCCACCTAATTCGAGCCGAGATCAAACAGTCCATTACCCCAAATTTCAACTCATATACAAACACAATACATAAATTAAGCTACAATCACATCACAGAAAACCAAAAAACATGTACTTACACAATCAATCTTTTCCTTTTAAAAGTAACACGATCACGAAGCGAATCAGACGAATCGTCGTCTTCGGAACCAATCGGGAGGGAAAAGATGCCTAAAGCGAGTAAAACTAAGAGAACAATTGTAAGCATTAAGAGCATGGATAAAACTAAGGCAAATGTTGATGATCTTTTGCCTGTGTGGTGTCGACCCAATAAGTTTCTGCCTTTCCGCATTGTTTTTATTTATTTAAGAAACCCTTTATTAGTTTTTTTTTTTTTTTTTTGTAGGGTTTTGAGGTGAATCTGGTGACTGGTTTTTTAAGGAAGAAGAAGGAAGCAACTACAAGTCTTTGAAGTGTTTCTGTGTTCTGGAAGTTGTCTGGTTTTTACTTGTGTTTTGTTCGGTTTAATGCTACTGTTACATCGTTCGTCCATCCGGTTATATCAAAATCACTAGTTTCATCACTCGACCGTTTTTTTTCATGAACCGTCTTTATCTTGAGAACTTGTAACACTAACGGTCCTTATTGATAACTAACGTTAATGTGCTTCATTGAAATGAGGACCGTTGGTGTTACAAGTTTTCAAGATAAGGAAGGTTCAGGCAAAAATTAAAGTCGATGGATGAAACTAGTGACATGGATCAATGGTGTAATTTACTCTATTTTTATTTTAAAGAGAAATGTTATTTTCATGTGTCATATATTTATAGAAAAATATGGAAATTGAAGAGGAAGAGAAAGAAATGGTTAATTTGATTTTTATTGCCTTAATGGTGACGCATCATTTTTTGAAAGATTCTTTTTAAAAGTTTTGTGGATGTATCATTTATCTATTTTAAAGTGCAAAATGATGTTAAAAGTCAAAAGCTTACGTTAAACCTTTTTGAAAAAAGTTAAATGTAGACCCAAAATTTCTAAAAACTCAATGAACAAATTTTGGTCATTAATTTTTTATTAAAAGGAGCTAGAACTAGTTTCACGGTTCACTATGCTTTCCTCAACAAGAAGCATAGATCTAGTGGTGTCAAAAGTCGGGAAATGATGACGGATAATGCTAGCTATGTGAGCAAACTTGTTACCGAGGCGATTGACGATGTAGGTAACAAGACTCTTGTCGGATAGGAGAGCCTCGATGTTAGCTAGTAAATTTGCCATGTCTTTAATTTTGGTATAATATTGAGTAATATAAAGATTACCGATTGATAGGTTGCGAAGTTCATTATCAAGTTGCATAGCCCTCGCGTCTTAGTTGTTTTAAATTCTTCCAAACATCACAAGCTTTTAAGGCTTTCTTCAAAACTCTCTTCACAAGTGCCTTACTCACCGTTCCAAGATTCAAAGCTTGACAAGCTTGTCTCACTTCTCTCGTTCTTCATCGGTTGGACCCGTGGTTTTTGTGGTACCAGTGAGGTACCCATAAACACCAAAATTTTTGCGGTGGTGTTGTATAGTTTGCTCCATTGATCATAGTTAAGTTCATCTAGATCAAGGTTGATAGGTATGTAGGCTTTTATGTTTGTGAGTCAAACTTATTAAATCGATTGTTTTTTAGGAGTTAGCAACGTTTGTTGTCATTGTTTTTGTTGTAGTTGAAGGTGGCGGGATTTAGGGTTTATGGATAAGATAGTCATGACAGAAGAGTGAAGAGGGGATAGAGATGAAGAAATTTTGGTAGGATGAGAGGGAAAAAGAAAGTTGTTATAACTCTGGTACCATGTTATGGTATGAAATAAATTTATGAATCGGTTGATTTACATTGATACGTGACATCAAGTTATATTACAAGAGTACATTTTGGCTCAAGACAACTACGTGGGCTAGGCCCGTACAATATTTTAAATATTAAACTCTCTCACTACTGTTATTATTCACAAACAATAAACATTATTGGAAAATGAGAAAAATGGTCTAACGTTTGGTGTTTGGAAAAAATAGTCCATGTGTTGTATTTGCTTTGTCAGACAGTTTTTAGAAGTTGCAAAAAAAGTCCTTGAAAGATAGTAGAAATGGTTCCCGTATGACATCTTTGGTCCCTATATTTATTTACTTTGCAAAAAAGTCCTTGAAAATTTGCAAAACAGGTTCATGGAATTAACAAGCAATTACAAAATTAGTCCCTATGTTAAATCTAGGGACTTTTAATTGACAAAAATTTAGACAAATGTCCCTCCGTTCTTGAAACATTGTTAAAAACATCCCTCCGATTACTTGCGATTATTTTTAAGGTTCCTTAATTAAATCTAAACCAACGCCCCGCAGCGGAGTGCGGATAAAAACTTCTGTAAATAATAATGGCTAATAATACTAACTAATAATAAATTACTTTGAATCAAACCACAAACACTGGTCATGCTCCAAAAGCCAATCAGCATATAAAAATAAACTAGAAAGAACAAAATTCGAGTTAGATGACAAGGACATCTTACAATTGTGATTTGTTGCACACTATGAAAACAACAATTTAACTACAATAAAAGAAAAAGAAAAAAAGCTAATAAATTTTCCCATTCTCATAAATTATCTAGATTCGTCTGTTATATGTAATCAATTTTCCTGTTGTATGATCTCCTTTGCAACACAGAACTCCGTTAGATGTATGAAGGAGAAAGGAATGACACCACTATAACTTACTGCTAACGACCCAGTCCACAATTAGGATAAGAAACCATCTGGCGGTTGTATGTTGCATGAAATCTTGAAAAGAACCGCATGTTCCACAGACATACATCACTATCTATGTGCTGTGCCATGTGAAGAAAATAATGGTAAGGGCATACTTAACAGTAATTTATTATTGATATCAAAACGAAAGCAAGTGTAAAAAAATGGTACAACAACAACATCAGTTGACAGTAGCATATATTTGTATTAGTAACTATGCTGCGTCTACAAGTATGATGCTTATAAAAATCATTTTATTTGTGACCATATGTAAATCGTAGCGAGACACGCAAAAAAGACCAGGCTGGGTTGCCCCAAAACTGTTTTTGTCTAGTTTTACTATAAGTGGTGTGTTAAACATGATTACTCGAAGACTATATTATCAATCTGATATTTTGGAGGCTTTCGACCATAAGGGATGCTTAACAATTAAGCTTTGGAGACTTATAACAGTGGTCTATTTCTTTTTAGCTATTTATAGTTTACCCAATTTAACCCGTTTGAGATAAAAGCAAAGCCCCAATCGACTCATCATTGCCATCTCTAGATACACAAAGTATGAGATCTTTGGACTAAATTTCTTTGAAAAAGTTAACATATGACAAGGCAGATGAAGAGGATGCGGTGAACATGTATCAACTGGCAATCAACATGCTCTCCGTTCTTACATTCTCCCATCTTTCTTCTACCAAACAAAAAGCGATATAGAGGGGGCAATTTTAGATCATTTATCGGGCTCTTACATCTTAAGAATGGAGAGTATCGGTCTCTCATTGTGTAATTATAAAAACTAGAGGGGGTAATTTTTACGATAGCAACTAAGAGTGTAGTTTGTACTAGGCAACTTTTTGAATCTTGACGAGTCCATTTAGGGTGCAGATTAGCAAGTAACTAGTCATTTGACTATTATCTTTTTGTCAAATTTGATGCTATTCTGATGCTTAAACTTCCTTGGGCTTTTGATTAGCATGTTTAACATAAACAAAGACAAATCATGGTGGGTGTGATCTCATTCATTTGATTTCGTTACACAATGGTACTTCTTGCAGCCATGAATTATAACTAAAAAGCTGAAAAAACACTAGTAAAACCATACCTTTTCATAAACTTATACTTTGTACTCTTCAACATGCATCCACTTCGTAGAAGACCATTTATTTCCTTTAATCACAGGACAACCACCTGAATATATCAGCTGAATCTTATTAACTACAGTCATAGATAAGTATATAATGAACAAAAAATAGTCTTGTAACTTGTGATTTTTAAACTAAGATTGAACACTAGGACCATTATGATTCCCTTTCGGAAAGTAAACGTGGAGGAATGTCGGTTTTCACAGGGGACATACCATGCAAACTACTTGGATCCAAAGTGGCATCAGGCCTCATGCTCCAGAAAAGTAACGCATCACCCATTTTTGGTTTCACATGGATTCCCCTTTTAGCACACTCAGACAATTTATTCCAATCGGGATCAGAGCTATAATTTCCGTGAGCATCAGGAAAAACTGTTTCTCCCCCTTCCTCGACATCCGATCTGCAATAATTGCAGATAAATCAGTATTTAATCAAGGGTGTACACAAGGTATGATATAGATGCATCTACTATTTAACGCAGATGCAGCAGAATCCATGATACTCACAGATACATAAGAACTGTAGCTATTCGCTGGCCTCCATTTTTAGTGTTGAACTCATCAAGGAAGTAGTCAAAGTGAGGCTCATACTTTTGTCCTTCTTCGTAATGAAGAACTTGTAGTCCTTCCCCGTGTTCTGTTAATTTTGAAAACATTAGTCTATATAATCAACTTCGTTCACAGCAACCCCAACATGACATGTACGTAACTAATTATGAACATGCATGGCAACTACAAGAGATAATGATTAGTGGCCAACACCCATGCCCCTAAAGAAACATTTTTATAACTGATAACACCCCCAATTCCTTTTGAAATGTGTAAATCAGACCAATATCCAAAAAATAGAGAATATAAGAGTTTCGAGTTCAAAGAGGCATAGAGACATAAAATTCTGATAGATCGCTATTGTTGATGATTACCTAAGTATTGAACTGTTCTAAGTGAGGCTACCCATGTAGTGAAACAAATTCATAAGCCACCCAGGTATGCGTTTGTCTTCCATTTTAGCCAATGTTTTGGGTGGAAAAATATGAAACAACAAAGATGGGCACATATTTAAGATAATTTAGAATTTATATTTTACAATTCATTTAGATACATTGTTTATTATTTAAAAGCGATTTCGAAGGTTATTAATATTTTACAAACAAAATTGAGATGTACTAATTTCATATCTTGAAGTTAGGTTCAGTTTTGTTGTTTAATAAGTTTCCAACAAAAAAATGGTTGGAATTTGTATAAAAATGGTTCAGTTTTGTTGTTTAATAATTTCAAATCGTTTGAGTACATGGTGGCGTTAGTGAACAAAGTTTGATAATTGGGTCGCTTCCGCATACATTATCCCTAATTTGAAATGTAAAGGCTAGCATAAGACCTTGTGATAACCATACATCATACCTACTGGAATAAATGTGAAGTCTGCTATCCTTTGCTCTATATTTCGTATGATTTTATCCCTTCCTCTCCTCAAAAACGTTCCTGAGCTTGTACGCACCCTAAAAAATGGAAGTGGCTGCTATTATCAACCTGTCATTAATAAACAAGCAAGAAAAATCCCATTGTATTGATATGGCCTATCTATAATATAAGTAGAGTTGACACTACAAACCTGCTATCTTTACTCTTGCCAGTCGTGCTATCAACAACAGTGGACTTTGCCATGTGTGGCTTGGCAAGATTTATCAAGTACTCACATTCTTCCTTTGACTGTTTCAAAATCCAAAGAAAAATTCAATACATAATGCGAGATGAATCATGAAATTGTAATATAAACCACTACTAGAGATATAAGCTCGTAAAAGAACAACATTCGGGTAGGAGGATTGGTCCTAGTATAGAAATAGCAGAATAAATTAAACTGAAAATATCGTTTCATTAAATATACTTATCCTAGAAAAACAAATAAAAGCATTACAGCTAATACCACCCAGAAGGGGGTAGCAAATTTTCATAGATTGCACAAAATTGAAAAGTTGGCTTTGTACCCAACGAATGAAACTTGACACGTGTAAAAAAGGATCNAAGCATCGCAACTACAAGAGATAATGATTAGTGGCCAACACCCATGCCCCTAAAGAAACATTTTTATAACTGATAACACCCCCAATTCCTTTTGAAATGTCTAAATCAGACCAATATCCAAAAAATAGAGAATATAAGAGTTTCGAGTTCAAAGAGGCATAGAGACATAAAATTCTGATAGATCGCTATTGTCCATGATTACCTAAGTATTGAACTGTTCTAAGTGAGGCTACCCATGTAGTGAAACAAATTCATAAGCCACCCAGGTATGCGTTTGTCTTCCATTTATACCCATTTTAGCCAATGTTTTGGGTGGAAAAATATGAAACAACAAAGATGGGCACATATTTAAGATAATTTAGAATTTATATTTTACAATTCATTTAGATACGTTGTTTATTATTTAAAAGCGATTTCGAAGGTTATTAATATTTTACAAACAAAATTGAGATGTACTAATTTCATATCTTGAAGTTAGGTTCAGTTTTGTTGTTTAATAAGTTTCCAACAAAAAAATGGTTGGAATTTGTATAAACGAAAACAAACACATAGTTTGTTGACCCATGACCTATCAAATCGTTTGAGTACATGGTGGCGTTAGTGAACAAAGTTTGATAATTGGGTCGCTTCCGCATACATTATCCCTAATTTGAAATGTAAAGGCTAGCATAAGACCTTGTGATATCCATACATCATACCTACTGGAATAAATGTGAAGTCTGCTATCCTTTGCTCTATATTTCGTATGATTTTATCCCTTCCTCTCCTCAAAAACGTTCCTGAGCTTGTACGCACCCTAAAAAATGGAAGTGGCTGCTATTATCAACCTGTCATTAATAAACAAGCAAGAAAAATCCCATTGTATTGATATGGCCTATCTATAATATAAGTAGAGTTGACACTACAAACCTGCTATCTTTACTCTTGCCAGTCGTGCTATCAACAACAGTGGACTTTGCCATGTGTGGCTTGGCAAGATTTATCAAGTACTCACATTCTTCCTTTGACTGTTTCAAAATCCAAAGAAAAATTCAATACATAATGCGAGATGAAATTGTAATATAAACCACTACTAGAGATTTAAGCTCGTAAAAGAACAACATTCGGGTAGGAGGATTGGTCCTAGTATAGAAATAGCAGAATAAATTAAACTGAAAATATCGTTTTATTAAATATACTTATCCTAGAAAAACAAATAAAAGCATTACAGCTAATACCACCCAGAAGGGGGTAGCAAATTTTCATAGATTGCACAAAATTGAAAAGTTGGCTTTGTACCCAACGAATGAAACTTGACACGTGTAAAAAAGGTTCAATTGATTAAATCCAATGACAATAGTTTTCAAATATAAAATCACTAGTAATATAATAGCTATAGAATCTCAATGTGTACAGAATGGTTGCCCACCAAGAAATTGTGATAAACAAAAGCTCGAGGCTCCCAAGAAAGAATCTCAGTCCACTGGTCTCCTCTTTTTCCCATCCCATCACTAGCACCATCGCTACTGCATCCCAGACCAATCAAGTTCAGCTATATCGCATGACTGGAAAGATAATAGAAAAAATAATAACGACACAGCTACAATATGATCCACATGTTACTGCAATGTGAAGAAGTGTACATCTTTGAATCGGACACAGTTAATTACAACACCGCCCATATTCACATAACAAAATTCAGATAGAATGAAGATATCAAATAAGCCCAATCACCATTGAATATTGATCATGCATGTAAACTATAATTTGAGAGTCTTAGCAAATGCATCACATAAGAAATTTGTAAATATCCCATAACTGCAAAGCCTCAAATCATATAAAGTGAATCTCTTGGTGAACGCATACCCTAATCAGTTTCACTTTGTTGCAGTACATTTAGTTACTTATGAAGGGGAAATGAAAATGTCTTAACACCAGTATCGACCATAAGCAATTGCAAATAGTTCACCTAATATGTAATATTACTCTCGGGATCAAAATATTGCCCTTTCTAATTGGAAATTTTCCAAAAGCCAACATCATCTTTAATAATATACAGTTTACACCTCGTGTTCTATGGAAGATACACACCTTGGATTTTCATACCAAACTTGATACATTTGAAGGTTTAACTAGACAATCTACTTCATAAAAAAGGCATACAAGGGTAACTTGCTATATGACAAACTTGGGGGCACACTACTTTTCTCATTCCCTATTGCCCGATAAACTGCAACTAAATACTCAAAACTATAGACTGGGCAATTTAAATTTTAAAATGTTTGTTCTAATAAGTATAATCCGTTGGTTTTTGGGGTTCTAAAATAAATAATGGCTAATGGATGTAAAAACGAGAACTTTAATCTACTACTTATTCCTTGGGGGGAGGGGGCTCTATCTCAAGATACAATGAAGCAATGTATTTAACATCCCATATCAACGATGCACATCATGATGATAAACAGATTAAACTCAATGGGTTTTTAATGATGAAAAGAAGCTACAGATCATGCTTGGATCCCAACATGATACTTTAGAAATCTGGTATTAGGGAAACAGAGTTTTGGTACATGTTTCGTCTATAAAAAAAATGCAGATACAGTTTTAATTATTAAATTATAGATGAATGGTGACCCTTTAGAAGGCACCATAACTACCATCATGCTGGTTAAAAAAGGTGTGAACTAAACTGTATGTTGGTTCGAATAGTTGTCCTATAATACGAACCATTGTGTTGATTAGAATAGAATCATAGATGTGATTGTAACGTTGCATCTACTTGTGTTTCTTCAGCCATGAACCATATTTCTGTTTCTCAAACTCCTAAGAGTCAACCGAAATTCATAATTTTGGCATTAATGCATTATGCTTTACCTTTTCAAGCAACTTATAAGTAGAAAATTACCCTTTTTTGTACAGAAAGTGGGTCACTTTATTAGACTCCCGGTTAAACAATGACATATAGTACTTTACGCTTTTACTCAATTACCCTGTACATTTCCCATATAGAATCCGAATTCTATGCCAGGTATGACATACTAAAACTTTCCCTGCATTAGTACCCAACTCCAAGTGCAATTATTATAATTTATAAAAGGATCAGCTACAATCGCATTTTCGAAAACATGATAACTACTCAAGTAACACCGAGATTCAACTAAATCAATTCGGCAATACTAACTTTAATGTAGTAACTTTTATCTGTTTCCAATAGTTACAGCGTTAGCAAAATGCCATCTCTATGGAGCTTTATTCAAAACCCCTTTTTGCTCTTCAATACAACTACAATACCCAATCCCGTCTGAGTAGGGTATGAGGAGGTGAAGTGTAGACAGATCATACCCCTACTCTAAGGTAAACCCAAGAGTAGGGAGACGCTTCCTCCGGCAAAAAGATACAATTAATCAAGCACTTTTCAAAAAGTGTCTTGGATAGGTTTATAATATTAAATAAGAATACAATCCTAAATGCTAAGAGGGGACGGTGTGGGTGGCTGGAAAACCTCACCCCATCCTATAGCCCCAAACAATAACTCTAGCCCGACACCCCTATTCGCGCCACAGGCTCTAGCGCCATCCCCACCATCCATTTTATCCGTCATTTCCTTTGTTGTTGTTGTTGTTGTTGTTGTTTTTGCGTTTTATTGGGTTATGTGTGGCCAGGGGGTGTCCTATAATGCAAGCGATGGAAGAGGGTGTTTTTGGTTTTAAGTTATAGGTTCCGAGTTATAGGGGAAAAGTGTTGAGGTGGCCGCACTTTTTGCTATAACGCGAGACGAATAAGTGGACGGAACCAGGGTAGGTCCTAGGACGCCCATGGAATTTTGCGGCGGTGTTAATTTTTGTAAAAATCCTTGATTTTTTCAAAATGCACCTCGTCCAAAAAATTGTGTTCCTCGTTTTTTTTCATAAATGCACGGGGTCAAATTGTGCCCAAATTGTGTCCTGGTTCCGACCCTAACACCATGACACCTGGTGCTCTAAAAGCTAAATGCTCAGTTGCCAAACACTCCCTAAACCTAACACATTCCAAACCCTCTAGTCCACCTAATTCGAGCCGAGATCAAACAATCCATTGCACCAAATTTCAACTCATACATAAACACAATATATAAATTAAGCTACAATCACATCACAATAAACCAAAAAAACAATTACAAAAAACATTTACTTACACAATCAATCGTTTCCGCTTAAAAGTAACACGATCACGAAGCGAATCAGACGAATCGTCACTTTCCAAACCGATCGGGAGCGAAAAGATGCCTAAAGCAAGTAAAACTAAGAGAACAATTGTGAGCATTAAGAGCATGGATAAAACTAAGGCAAATGTTGATGATCTTTTGCCTGTGTGGTGTCTACCCAATAAGTTTCTGCCTTTCCGCATTGTTTTTATTTATTTAAGAAACCCAGTTTTGATTTTTGTTGAGGTTGAATCTGGTGACTGGTTTTTTAAGGAAGAAGGAAGCAACTACAAGTCTTTCAAGTGTTTCTGTGTTCTGGAAGTTGTCCGGTTTCTCCCTTACTTCTGTTTTGTTTGGTTTAGGGGGTGTTTGTTTCGGCTTATATAGCCGGCTTATTTTGAAACATTTCGGGTTATATAAGTATTAAGTTTATAATGTCATAATCAACTTATATGAGCCGAAAATTTTAGAAATAAGCCACAAAATGTAAGCTTATGAAAATATAAGTTCAAAATCAAACAAGCCAAAAGCTGGCTATATAAGCTGAAATAAACACCCCCTTATACTAGTGTTATTTTTATTTTAAAGAGAAATGATAAATCAGAAAAATTTACAAATAAATTTTTTCATGTGTCATCTATTTATAATTGAAAAGGAAAAGAGAGAAGGGGTTAAGATGATTTTTATCGGTGAGATATCATTTTATGGATTGGATGGTTTTTCGTAAATATATTATTTATCTATTTTAAAGTGCAAATTTAACGTAAAAAGTCAAAAGCTTACGTTAAACCTCTTTGAAAAAAGTTAAGTGTAAACCCAAATTTTCTAAAAACTCAGTGAACAAATTCTGGTCATTATTTTTTTTATTATAGCAAAAAAACTCACTTTCTATCATTTTTTCTAAAAAATTAAATATCTCACAAAGCGTTAATCGTTACACGAAAAGAATTGTACGAATTAAATCATTTTTTATAGAGGGGCACTTTTATATACTTTCGACGAACCGTTTTTCAATTTTATTATTTTTATTTTTATTTATTTTATTTTATTTTATTTTATTTTTTGAGTGTTGAAATTTATGCTTGAAAAAATCACATGTGATTTGTTTATTTCAAAATCACGCGTGATTCCTAACATACAAAGCACATGTGATTCAGACACAAATTTTAACACTAAAACAAAACTTGAAAGAAAAAGTTTGTCGAGAGTATGCGCCCATCTATTGAAAGATAAAAATTTTCTCGTTGCAATTTTGTATTTTCTGTCGCTTAAGATTTGCCGTTTGCAAGATATTTATTTTAAAAAAAGGGGTTTTTTTTTTTTTTTTTTTTTTTTTTTTTTTTTATTGTTTTTTTATTTTCTTTTTCGTTTTTTCTGGCTGCGTAGAGTTGAATAGAAATCAGAAAGGGGGAATGTACAAATATCATAGAACAATCGGACTTGCCGTATACAACAAACCAAAATATAAAAATACTGAAGCAAATCAAAATGACAAGACTGCAATAAATCGCTAAAAAGCGTAACCATTAATCACAATACCCTGATTGCAAAATTTCAGCAAGCCCACTAGTATCAAAAAGAAAGAAGGGGGGCGAGCCAAAAATCCAAGAAAAAAATAATCAAATAACTACAGACCAAACCATTCATCATTCCTTAAAAAAAAAAATGTAATGTTGGCAACCAAGTTTCAGTAACAATCATCATATCCTGACTCAAACATCATTACAATTTCACAGC
>LBNU01037394.1:50952-61351 GCA_014162995.1 Artemisia annua | reverse complement strand
AGAGGATACGCATATTATTATAAACGAATCGCTATAAAAAAACCATAAACCAACCGAAAAAAAATTCTTCAAACGTAACACCTCATTTATTTTTAAGTAACAAAATATACTATGTCAATTTAATGTTCTCCAATTGAGAGAAAAACATGTGTCCATTATACCCATTTAACTTCTAAATGGGTAATATATGTCCATTTAAAAAAAAGGAGGGGGTCCAAATGTACCCAAATCTCTTAAAAATTTGTCCATTTAGCCCATTTTTTTGATTTTGGACACAAATTGCCACCTTTAATATAAATCATATTGTTATACTAATGTATAGATATAAAAATGTGTAAAATTAATTCAGTGATCCTTTTATCCGAAAGATTTCGATTTTGCGAAAATATAGTGTTCTATTGCCAAATGAGATAGCAAAAGATTTCAATTTTATAAAAATAAGGCTGTTGTCTATGTTTCTTAAAAGTAAGGTTGTTGTGTTTTCAAAAATAGAAACATTTAGTAGAAGATGCTTACTTCACCGATAAATGTTTGACATGTTTCAACAACCCTCACGTGACATCCTCATTTGTCTCCCATATAAAGAGAATGTTGGTAGGAGTAAATGTCATCTCTTTTGTATTAATTGTATCATTTAAGAAGAGCATTTACTCTTGTTTTTGAACTCGTTATAGTCCATGATCCAATCGGAGACCCAATGTTTACTTTTAAACTCTTATCTTTGTTTGAGTTTACTCGATTAGAGAACAAAACCTTATTGTCATTCAATTAAGTATTTCTTTCATTATTATTTTCAATACATTGTCATTGATCAGGGAACTACACATGTGCATCATATTCATCTCCGTGCACTTGAAACTCATTTTCCTGAAGATTTTGACACACAAAAAGAACTCGAAGAAGCCTCAACGCCAAAGTTGAAATGGGACTTAAGTCCATCCTTGTTAGACCTTGGCAAGTTAAGCATTTGGTCATGAGCTGCAATTTTGTGTGGGACAACTGACCTTGATTTGGCAATAATTTATAGATATTTCGCTTTCTTTAGTTTACGTTGACTCAGGTTATTTTTTTTGTTAATACTTATATTCCTTCCATTTGTCTCTCTGTTAACAAAAAACAAAAACAAAGTAAATATAAAAATCAGTCTCATTCTCAAAATTTGAATCGGTCATTATGGAAGACTGATCAAAGCAACCCATGTACGTCCCATTACTGTAAACTATAAAAGTTAAAACAAGTGAGCGTTAAGTTAATCATTTTGTAATCAATCAAAATGAGTGTTCGTTTATCATTTTCTTGCATCTCTTCTCGCCACTTGTGCACACTTGTTGTTATGGCCTTGGTTAGTGTATGCTTATCGGATCAAAACCTTGATGATGTATTATGCATCAAACAAGAGAGAAAAGCACTTCTCGAGTTCAAGCACCGTCTCATTGACGAAACAGATCACCTTGCTTCTTGGGCTGGTGAGAAGAGCGATTGCTGCAAATGGACGGGAATTGTTTGTGATAACATGACAGGTCATGTTATTCAGATTCATCTTCGTACACTTGATGGTCATTGTGAAGGAGATTTTGATAAAAGCAAAAAACTGGAAGAAGCCTCAAAGCAAAGGTTGAGAGGCGATTTAAGTCCATCGTTGTTGGACTTGAAGCAGCTTGAGCATTTGGACTTGAGCTGTAATAATTTTGGATCGATCCAAGTTCCTGAATTCATTGGTTCTCTTGGAAACTTGAGGTATCTTAACCTCTCGAGTTCCAGTTTTAGTGGACTTATCCCACCTCAATTGGGGAATCTTTCCAAATTGCACACCCTTTGTCTAGGAAGTTTTCAATGTAGGTGGCGTGAAAGTACAAGCGTCGTGAATATGGAGTGGTTGTCAAATCTCCATTTGTTGCGTCACCTGGATATGAGTAACGTAAACCTCAGCAAAGCAATGGACTGGTTTCAGGTGATCAACACCCTCCCTTCTTTGGCCGAACTACATCTTAAAAACAGTAATCTCTTGGATGCACATCCCCATGTTCCTAGTCTTAATATCACATCCCTTTTGTTGCTTGATCTTTCTGAAAATGAATTTATTGATCATAATCTCGTGCCACAATGGATATTTAGTATAACTAGTCTTATTTCTTTGGATTTAAGATGGTGTGAGTTTAATGGCCTTATTCCTAGCAGTAGTGCTCATAGCTTCCGTAACTTGACTTCTCTTAAGTGGCTTCACGTTTCTTTGAACACTTTCATGAATTCTTCATTAGTAATGAAAGAGTTGTCTAGTGGCATTGGTAGCAATCTAATTTCGTTAGATATTAGTGATTGTGATATATCAAGTGCAACTCTTGATTCCTTTCACAACCTGACCTCTCTTCTTAGCCTTGACCTGTCAGGGAATCAACTCACCAACATATTGCCTAAATCATTGGGCAACCTTTGTAATTTGAGAGATATTGATTTGTCATCAAACTTTTTTCATAACATTAGCTTGACATATCTTCTTGAAAGTTTTCTTGAATGCAAATCACCTCGTTTGGAGTCCTTATCAGGGGCGGAACTATTCATTAGTCAGGGGTAGCGGTCGCTACCCCTGAACTTTTACCCGGCAGTGGAAATTTTTTTTTGGTTTTATGTTTTTCGTACTATCTTTCGTATTTCGCGACCCCTGAAACAAATTTTCGCTACCCCTAAACAAATTTTCGTACTATCTTTCGTATTTCGCTAGCCCACTAAATGTTAAAAAAAAAATACAAATGAAAAAATGGTTACAGAAAAAATTAGACTCGAATTGATAGTAGGATACTAGCTTGGGCCTTATTATTAAAACTCATGTAGTAGACTAGTAGGCTTGGACCAACTAAAAAAAAAGCAATTGACTAATTGTTATCTATTGAAAACGTCAAGTTAAAGACCAGAAGAAGAAAAGAAAAAAAAAGACTTGCGCCCCTTTTGCCTTAAAAAAATAGTAATTGACTAATTGTTAATTTGTTATCTGCTTGACTGCTTCTGCCATTCGATTATTCCCCTTCCTGGCTTCTTGCTCTTGCCTTAGGTAATTTCATTTTTCAAGTGTATTTCAATAATTTCAATAATTTATGAATAATTGAATACTGTATTAGGGTTTTGCCATTTTGGTTCAATTTTATATGTTATTGTGAATTTGTGATTTCTGATTAGATTGAAAAGATTGAGTTTCGAGATAGTTAGGTTCAAATTGTTACTTTGTTAGACTGCTTAAGTAGTTAGGTTTATTATACCCTTGAAAAAATAGTCAATCTTTTACTAGATTTTTATCATATGTTTTTGAAAAAAGTGACTTCTTTTTGTAAAAAAAGGGTATTATGGTGTTGGATATGATGGGAAGTTATGGTAACCCAAGGAGCCGGAATAATGTCATTAGTAATCGACATCATTTTGAGGTTGAGGTTTTTAATACGGTTTTGGATATGCAAATTCAAGAATTTGGGAACCGGTTCAATGAGGTATCAACTACATTGGTAGAAAATATGTCGGGTTTGAATCCTTGTAGAATCCTTGTAATGGGTTTTCTAAGTTTGACATATCTAAGATAGTAGCCTTTTCTGAAATGTATCCGGATGATTTTAATATGAACGATAGCGGGTGTATTTTGGGTGAGCTTAAAATCTTTTATCACTCGGTAAAGGAAGATGATAGATTTCTGAATTTGGATGGGATTTGTCACCTAGGTCAAGTAATGGTGGAAACCGGAAAAAATCTCTCATTTCCTTTATTTTATCGGATTTTGAAGCTTGCATTGGTTTTACCGGTTTCAACCGTAACTGTTAAAAGATGCTTTTCTAAAATGAAGCTTATTAAAACGGATTTGCGGAATCGAATGGGGGATGGATATTTGAACAATGCTATGGTATGTGCTGTCGAAGGAGAGACATTTGACGAAGTAACGAATGAAGATGTAATGGTTCGTTTTCTAGCTATGAAAGACCGAAGATGAGAGTTCTGAGATCTATTAGGTATTTGTTTAACTTATTCTATTATTGCATTTTTTAAATTATTTAAATGTACGGTTAAAAAAAAATTTATGATTAACTTTTTTTTTTTCGCTACCCCTGAAATTAGTTCCTGGTTCCGCCGCTGAGCGTAGCCATTGATCATCTTTCTCTTTTCGCTACTAAAAGAACCGCTTGAGAGACCATCCGCCCAACCTGTCACTAGTCTAATTAAATGAAAACATTGTATTCGATCATTCTTTGAGTATATTTACATCCAGTTAGAAACTGAAACATTCTCGAACATAAGCTGATAAATGCAACTTGTTTAAAAATTATAGTTTAAGTTAAGTATATAGTGATAAAAATAATTTTTACTACACAAGAACTAGGTAACAATGATTGATTAACAGCCTCCCAAGAATGATAAATGAGAAAAGTCCAAAATACATTCTTATGGTTTGCCAAAAGTCCGCCTTACATCATTTTTCTTTTTTTTTTTGAACAAAATCATCCACCGTTAGTAAAGTTGGCACAAATACATCCCTCAGTTAGTAATATCAGTTACTATGGACAAACGATGCAAATGATTTTCCGTTATCTCCTAACAAGAGTTAAAATAGTTGCATCGTTAATCCTCATTGAGTTAAAATATTTGCATCGTTAGTCCTCATTGACTATAGAGTTAAAATATTTGCATCGTTAGTCCTCATTAAATTAAAATATTTGCATCGTTAGTCCTCATTGACTATAGAGTTAAATGAAGCTTATTAAAACGAATTTGCGGAATCGAATGGGGGACGGATATTTGAACAATGCTATGGTATGTGCTGTCGAAGGAGAGACATTTGACGAAGTAACGAATGAAGATGTAATGGTTCGTTTTCTAGCTATGAAAGACCGAAGAGGAGAGTTCTGATATCTATTAGGTATTTGTTTAACTTATTCTATTATTGCGTTTTTTAAATTATTTAAATGTACGGTTAAAAGAATTATGGTTAACTTTTTTCGCTACCCCTGAAATTAGTTCCTGGTTCCGCCGCTGGTCCTTATCCATATCCATCTCTGGACTTTCTGGTCATCTACCCGATCAACTTGGACAACTCAAGCATATGGAGCACCTGGAACTTGGCTATAACCAAATCTCTGGTATAATTCCAGATTCCATAGGGCGGTTATCTTTCCTAAGGACCTTAGACCTATCTGAGAATGAAATTTCTGGTCCTATTCCATTCTCGATTGGACTATTATCATTGTTGGAGGTTTTAGATCTTTATGATAACCAACTAAATGGCAGTCTTCCTGACTCAATTGGACGATTGTCATTGTTGAAAAGGTTGGATCTTTCATATAACCAATTTAATGGCAGCCTTCCTAATAGCCTTGGTCAACTTTCAAAGTTGGAAAAATTAGGATTTACTTCCAATTTTCTGACAGGTGTCGTAACAGAAACCCACTTTGTCAAACTAGTGCGCTTGAAAGTTCTGACTGGAGGAGGAAACAACTTAATCCTAAGACTGCGCCTTGCAAACTGGATTCCCCCTTTCCATCTAGTCAGTTTGAATTTGAACTCTTGGAGTTTAGGGCCTCAATTTCCATCATGGCTTACATCGCAGAGGGATTTAGAATATTTGGGAATAAGCAACACAGACATTTCTTCACGCATACCTGAGTCATTTTGGAGATCATTCCCCAATCTATGGTATTTGGATATGTCAAAAAATCATATGCAAGGTACGTTAAATCTGTCGGGTTTCCCTGCACTTTTCTTAATCGACTTAAGCTCTAACAGGTTTGGGGGAAAATTACCTGATATCAGTGGTTCATTTCCATTCTTTTTGGACCTATCAAATAACTTATTTGTGGGATCGTTACAACATTTACTGTGTTCGGATGGTGTGAAAACGATTGGTATGCTTAATATAGGAAATAACAGTTTGACGGGTGTCATTCCTGAGTGCTGGGAAAAGTGGCAGAGTTTGTCATACTTAATCTTGGAAAATAATAAATTTTCCGGCGGGATTCCAAGAACATTGGGTCGTATGCATAGAATTAGATCATTGAACATGCGTGGGAACAATCTAGAAGGGAAATTACCTGNAAAGTTGGAAAAATTAGGATTTACTTCCAATTTTCTGACAGGTGTCGTAACAGAAACCCACTTTGTCAAACTAGTGCGCTTGAAAGTTCTGACTGGAGGAGGAAACAACTTAATCCTAAGACTGCGCCTTGCAAACTGGATTCCCCCTTTCCATCTAGTCAGTTTGAATTTGAACTCTTGGAGTTTAGGGCCTCAATTTCCATCATGGCTTACATCGCAGAGGGATTTAGAATATTTGGGAATAAGCAACACAGACATTTCTTCACGCATACCTGAGTCATTTTGGAGATCATTCCCCAATCTATGGTATTTGGATATGTCAAAAAATCATATGCAAGGTACGTTAAATCTGTCGGGTTTCCCTGCACTTTTCTTAATCGACTTAAGCTCTAACAGGTTTGGGGGAAAATTACCTGATATCAGTGGTTCATTTCCATTCTTTTTGGACCTATCAAATAACTTATTTGTGGGATCGTTACAACATTTACTGTGTTCGGATGGTGTGAAAACGATTGGTATGCTTAATATAGGAAATAACAGTTTGACGGGTGTCATTCCTGAGTGCTGGGAAAAGTGGCAGAGTTTGTCATACTTAATCTTGGAAAATAATAAATTTTCCGGCGGGATTCCAAGAACATTGGGTCGTATGCATAGAATTAGATCATTGAACATGCGTGGGAACAATCTAGAAGGGAAATTACCTGCTTCTCTAATGAACCTGACCCGCTTAGAGATCCTTGAACTTAATGGAAATGAACTTGCCGGAAGCATTCCATCTTGGGTTGGGACAAAACTTTCTTCTTTAGTACTTCTCAACCTTAGATCCAACAAGTTTGTTGGAAAGATTCCTTACGAGGTTTGCTATCTTACACATATTCAAATATTGGATCTTTCCAATAACAAGCTGATCGGCGATATTCCAAAATGTTTCAACAACTTTAGCGTCCTTTCTGGAAAAGAAACTATCTCACATGATCAATTTATAATTCTTACAAACAAAATAGTTTTCTTTAGCGTTCCATTGGTGATGAAGGGTCACGAGTACATATACAGCACTAATCTTAAACTCGTGAGGTTGTTGGACGTTTCAAGTAACAAACTTGTTGGCCACATTCCAAGTGAGCTAACAACCCTCGTCAAGCTAAAATCGTTGAATCTATCAGGAAATCATTTGACTGGAAGGATCCCGGAGAAGATTGGAGACTTGAAAGAACTTGAATCTTTTGATTTGTCACTGAACAAGCTTTCAGGGGAACTTCCTATGAGCTTGTCAAGCTTGAACTCGCTGAGTAGCTTCAACGTGTCTTACAACAATTTGACTGGAAAAATCCCATCAAGTACTCAACTTCAGAGCTTAAATGAGTCATGCTTTGTTGGCAACAAACTTTGTGGACATCCCCTCAGTGAGCCTTGTTCAAGAGTGAAAACACCTGATACAGATCATGAAGAAGACGATGGGTCACATGGAGTGGATTGGGGCTTGATTATTAGCGTCGTGTCAGGATTCATTGTTGGTTTTTGGGTCATAGTGGCTCCTCTGATAATGAGCAGGTCATGGAGGATTGCATATTTCCGTTTCTTGAGTGACCTCAGGTATATGGTTTAGATGTTATGCATAAGATGTTTTCTAGGTGATCAGAAGTGTGGTTATGTTGTACTAGTAATAAGTTTTTACAATGAAATTTACAAATACTAGTTGTAACTTGTAAGCTTGTGTTGAAGAAGACCATCCTTATTTTGAATATTTTCTCTTATTGTTATAAGGTTGAGATAAAACCGAAGATAAGATGGAACCAGTTGCCATAACTCCAATTGAATAAATAAGTATGATGCGAATGAATATGTCGCCAAGTTGCATCATTCAACGACATATTTGGTGGTTCATTTTGGGTTGGTGTGTCATAAAATCATCTATAAAAGGAGTATTTATTTACTAGGGACTTATGTTCTGGTCACTAGATAGATGAATTCAATGTTCACGGGTGTAAAACGATAATATAGTGCACTTTATCTCTCGAAATCTGGGATGTGCTGTGGGTAGCACAGCTGATACCCGTCCTAGTACCATTATAAACCAACCTCAAAGGATAACTCATCCAGTTATCAACATGTTGTGAAAAAAGTAATATATAATTCTATACCATAAACTATAAACCAGTTCTAAAGGATAAGTCATCCAGTGATTTTTTAGTTTCCTTTTCTTTTACATGTAGATACTAGTTCAGGTTCAACTACTTTCACAGACACTAAAACTAAAACTTCAGTTTTAAACATCCACACACAACTACACTTTCTATATGTATAGAAGTCCAACAGCAAAGGAAAAAACTACTACCCAGTACCCACCGATAGCCAGCAGCAGCTTATCACAAACATCTTTCTTATGCTGTTGAATAGCTTTAGAGTATGTCAAGATCTGAAAGAAAAAAATAACATTTGTAGTTAACCGTATGAAAATATTTTTTCCCCAAAATAGGCATATAGACTTTTACAACATCATTTTCCTGCCCACATGCCCAAAGAGGCATGTCGACCTTTACAGCATTGTTTTCCTGTGAACATGAAGGTGTAAAACAGTAAGAGTTAGGCAAAGACGGAGGTGGCAGCAATTTTAATTGATACAATAATACATGGGGTGATTCGAGTTGTGTTATACTAGTATATAGTATATTTTACACTACAATATTCAACCTCTCAATTACTCTATCTTCGTACTTTATTTACCACTTATATCTCATTATCAAATCAGTTCATATCATCTAATTATTTGGGCAAATGAAGTTTCAGGCCAACCCAATCCGACCTATACAAAAAATGACATGTTTTGACCCGTTACCCAACCTCCTCATTTCCGGACAGTAGTCCGTTAAGAATAAGCTAGCAGTTGTTATAGCATTATTCAGTTGTCATCTGACACATTACTCATCAAAAGTGGGTGTGACAACATGAAATGAAACAATAATTCAAGAACAATAAACGAGTACAAATTGTATTGTTAGCAAAGCATCACCCGGCAAAAATAATCATACACCAAACCGACCCGCCCATTTTGCCACTATTAATGGATACGCAAAGATGTTATTGAACTCAGAAAAAATGTTCGGTATGTGCTCAGTCAAAACCTTAATAGTAAAAAATTATCTTTGAATTCTGTAAACTTTGGACAACTTATAACATAACTAACTTTGACAGTTATCAGTAAAACACAACCTAAGTTAACCAAATTTTACTTCCTTAAAGGGTTGAAATTGTCTCCTTTATCTATATACCCAACCAGTCAGTTTAATATGCCATAAAAAGAAGAATTGAACATGTTGGATATCCAATACTGATAGCTGATACACATTCTTACAAAAATTATAATTCTTACCCGTATAGATTAATTTTGTTTGAGATATTTTTGTTTTCAAGTTATTTCTGTGACAAACGGTAATTTTCCAAAAATATTTTAAGGGTAAAGTCCATAAATTAGCAACGTACTTTCTCAACTTTACAGAGTTAGGTAACAAATTATTTTTATTACCAATTTAGTGTGTAAAACCAGATAATTTTTGACAATATGGTCAACGTTAGGGTTTGTGTGAATGGGAGGTGAGGGTGAGGGGGTGTGATGGTTTTATTAACCAAGGGAGGCCGGTTTTATCCACAAGGACCATAAATCAGCCAGCCATATAGCTCTGTATTGGGTATTGGCCGGTAATAATGACTATATTGTCGAAAATTATCCGGTTTTACACACTAAATTGGTAATAAAAATAGTTTATTACCTAACTCTGTAAAGTTGAGAAAGTACGTTGCTAATTTATGGACTTTACCCATATTTTAATAATAAATTCAGTTTATTATTGACTGTTATTCATTTATGAGCATTTTCGAGCTCACTTGACTTGAAAACGAGAGAATATCTCACATATTGTGAAAATCGACACGCAACGCGTACAGGCACGAACCATAAACCTAATAAACTTCGTCTATAAATTTTAAAACTTTTATAAACTTTTATTTCTAAGTTTATAACTTTTAATGGTTACTCTCGATATAACCACTTGATTTTCGTGGAAATTACATATTAAACTCAACCGTGCACGTTTTAAGTTCCCGGTCAATTTGTATCGAACCTAAACTAGTCCCGACTCTTAATAACACTAAATTTACAAAACAGTCCCCTTGTTTTGAGAAATTAAGCCGCCTACCCTCATCTATCACACACTTGACATTTTGATTTTATAACTTTGGAGTATATAAGGGTTAGTATTAGGGTTCCACTCATTTTCATAACCCTAGCCACCCTTATCCTCTCTCTCTCTCTCTCTCTCTCTCTCTCTCTCTCTCTCTC